>CAWUBA010000055.1:0-27500 GCA_963920205.1 Stenodema calcarata | reverse complement strand
AATGTCGATGTTCATGTGTCCTGCAGTTCACACGACGACGCGCAGTTTGCTGCGTCTTTCATCGACCCACGAGCCGAGTGATCCGCCGCTCAGGGTAATCACGTTTATTTAGGCGACTATATTTTCGACCCTGTCGCCAAATTGAGGTCATGGATCCGATAATGTTTAATCCTGGTGAGAAACAAGAGTAAACTCACGAGCAACCGTAAGGCGACAGCCTGCACAAACGGAAAGCACGATGAGACTAGACTCGGAGCGTAATGGGAAATGACGATTTCTCGTGAAATCTTCCTTCTCCTGAGCCCTGTCAATTCACAGTATATATACGAGAGAGGGAGAAATACTTTCTCCTCTTCCCAAGTCACACACAGCGAGACGAGCATTTCGAGTTACTTTCACCAGTAATGAGACTGATAAACGCGCATACAGGTGAAAGCAGAAGGTACCTTGGGTTCCATTCCACCTCAACGTTCACCTTCGCAATCTCTCTGTCTCTCTCTTTGGTCACTTTGGACTTATAATTTTCTAAACATTTGGTCTTGAATTTTTCAAGCATCTTTTTTAAGCATGCTTATATTTTTTGAGCATTTTGAGCTCTTTCAATTTTGTCACTCTGGACTTATATTTCGATAATGATCCTTCCGCAGGTTCACCTACGGAAACCTTGTTACGACTTTTACTTCCTCTAAATGATCAAGTTTGGTCATCTTTCCAGCGTTCATCAATACCGAAGGATCGACAGAGATGACCGCCAGTCCGAAGACCTCACTAAATCATTCAATCGGTAGTAGCGACGGGCGGTGTGTACAAAGGGCAGGGACGTAATCAACGCGAGCTTATGACTCGCGCTTACTGGGAATTCCTCGTTCATGGGGAACAATTGCAAGCCCCAATTCCTAGCACGCAGGAGGTTCAGCGGATTACCCGGGCCTTTCGGCCAGGGAGGCACACGCTGATTCCTTCAGTGTAGCGCGCGTGCGGCCCAGGACATCTAAGGGCATCACAGACCTGTTATTGCTCAATCTCGTGCGGCTAAAAGCCGCCTGTCCCCTTAAGAAGAATGATTTTCGCCGGTGGCGGGGACACCGGAAAACGCCTAGTTAATAGGCTAGAGTCTCGTTCGTTATCGGAATTAACCAGACAAATCGATCCACCAACTAAGAACGGCCATGCACCACTACCCACTGAATCAAGAAAGAGCTATCAATCTGTCAATCCTTCCAATGTCCTGGCCTGGTGAGGTTTCCCGTGTTGAGTCAAATTAAGCCGCAGGCTCCACTCCTGGTGGTGCCCTTCCGTCAATTCCTTTAAGTTTCAGCTTTGCAACCATACTTCCCCCGGAACCCAAAAGCTTTGGTTTCCCGGGAAGAAGCTCCCCGCCGAGTCATCGGAGGAACATCGGCGGATCGCTGGCTGGCATCGTTTATGGTTAGAACTAGGGCGGTATCTGATCGCCTTCGAACCTCTAACTTTCGTTCTTGATCAATCAAGACATACTTGGCAAATGCTTTCGCTCTTGTGCGTCTTGCGACGATCCAAGAATTTCACCTCTAACGTCGCAATACGAATGCCCCCGCCTGTCCGTATTGATCATTACCTTGTGTTCCTAAGAACCAACAAAATAGAACCAAGGTCCTGTTTTATTATTCCATGCACCACTATTCAGGCAGAGATTTCAGCCTGCTTTGAGCACTCTAATTTGTTCAAAGTAAACGTGTCGGCCTACCTCGACACTCGGTGAAGAGCACCTAGGTAGGAGAGAGCAGGCGCACGGGTTGGACCTCCGGCCTCCGGACCCAAGCTTGAGGGCAAGGGCCGTCACCTAGACGAGGCTCCCACACGCCACCGACAGGACATGACACGGCATGCCAGTTACACCGGCAGGCGGCGAACCGACAGCGTAGCACGCAGAACCAACTACGAGCTTTTTAACCGCAACAACTTTAATATACGCTATTGAAGCTGGAATTACCGCGGCTGCTGGCACCAGACTTGCCCTTCAATGGATCCTTGTTAAAGGATTTAAAGTGTACTCATTCCGATTACGGGGCCTCATAAGAGTCCCGTATCGTTATTTTTTGTCACTACCTCCCCGTGCCGGGAGTGGGTAATTTGCGTGCCTGCTGCCTTCCTTGGATGTGGTAGCCGTTTCTCAGGCTCCCTCTCCGGAATCGAACCCTGATTCCCCGTTACCCGTTACAACCATGGTAGACATGGAGTCTACCATCGACAGTTGATAAGTCAGGCATTTGAAGGATAAGTCGCCGGTGCTGAGACCATGCGATCTGATGTGTTACCTAGAGTCACCAAGGCAACGCCCGAACGAGCCGAGCGATTGGTCTTGATCTAATAAAAGCGTCCTTCCCAGTATGACTGGTCGGGACTTGGTTGCATGTATTAGCTCTAGGATTACCACAGTTATCCAAAGACAGTCATGTATACTCGAGTGAATCATGACTGGTTTACTGAGCCTTTTGCGGTTTCACTTTAATACAGTTTGTACTGAGACTTGCATGGCTTAAGCTTTGAGACAAGCATATGACTACTGGCAGGATCAACCAGAGTGGAAAGCCGCCTCGGACCCAAAGTGTTCCGAAAACCGTATTTCTCTCTTGAAACCCATAAACACACTCAGGTCTGAGTGGTAGGTCTTGACAAGATACTCTAGGCTTAAGCGAAACGGCCACCGACCAACTCACTTCGGGAAGCATGATTGGATCAGTGGTAGAGGTTCGAATTTTTGGCAGGCTTGTTGACGCTTACTCTGAATATTACGCACCACCGATCCCAGTCGCTTGATCTGATAAGACCCAACGAAGTATCGTGTGAGCTGAATAGTCACTTCATTATCAACCGACTCGGGTTGGGCTCCCGTTCTCTATGACGGGCCATACCACGGAAGGAGTAAGATAATACTCTCTCTTCAAACGCTACAGTTTGGAAGGTGAGTTTTAGATTTATAGGATATCACAACAATCCCAGTTCGATCTGATAAAAGATCTGGCTTCTTTATGAGTACCTCCAAGGAATCAAAGATTCACGTGGATTTCTATTTGAACGCTTCTTGACAAACAACCGTAGGACAGAGATGTCGCGTTCCATGTTGTGTTCGGAGATCCATGTACAGAGTCCCATTAGAGGAACCACAGACGCGAAGCACCGCTACAACCTTGGGTGGACACAATAATCTACCGTGTTACACGTGTCGCAGATGTTATGATTCCACACCCTAGGGAGACAGAGCTTCGCACTCCTATAGAGCCAGAGATGGAAAATGAGAGTCGAAAGTGACTAATCAGGAATGACCAATTTGGTGGAATTGTATTATTTCGGCATAAAGGTGAACGGCAAAGGTGAAATTGTATTAATTCGTCATACAGGTGAACGGAAAACTTGGACACCTCCTTAAGAGTTTCATAGTTACTCCCGCCGTTTACCCGCACTTGCTTGTGAATGGGAAACGTAATTCCATCTAAACCCAATGAATATTGAGAGGATAGGGATTGATGGATATAACAAGGGCGAAATATTGGGCAGAAATGAAAGTGTAGAGATCGTACACACTATTTTCAACGTCAAAACGTAGACTTGTGTTAATTTTCTATTCTTTGTTACCCACCTTAATCTTATCACCGACTTTAGGAATTATTCTTATATACTTTCCATACAGGTGAACGGCAAAGGTGAAATTGTATTAATTCGTCATACAGGTGAACGGCAAACTTGGACACCTCCTTAAGAGTTTCATAGTTACTCCCGCCGTTTACCCGCACTTGCTTGTGAATGGGAAACGTAATTCCACCTAAACCCAATGAATATTGAGAGGATAGGGATTGATGGATATAACAAGGGCGAAATATTGCGCAGAAATGAAAGTGTAGAGATCGTACACACTACTTTCAACGTCAAAACGTGGACTTGTGTTAATTTTCTATTCTTTGCTACCCACCTTAATCTTATCACCGACTTTAGGAATTATTCTTATATACTTTCCATACAGGTGAACGGCAAAGGTGAAATTGTATTAATACGTCATACAGGTGAACGGCAAACTTGGACACCTCCTTAAGAGTTTCATAGTTACTCCCGCCGTTTACCCGCACTTGCTTGTGAATGGGAAACGTAATTCCACCTAAACCCAATGAATATTGAGAGGATAGGGATTGATGGATATAACAAGGGCGAAATATTGGGCAGAAATGAAAGTGTAGAGATCGTACACACTATTTTCAACGTCAAAACGTGGACACCTTAATCTTATCACCGACTTTAGGAATTATTCTTATATACTTTCCATACAGGTGAACGGCAAAGGTGAAATTGTATTAATTCGTCATACAGGTGAACGGCAAACTTGGACACCTCCTTAAGAGTTTCATACTCCTTACTTGCTTGTGAATGGGGAACGTAATTCCATCTAAACCCAATGAATATTGAGAGGATAGGGATTGATGGATATAACAAGGGCGAAATATTGGGCAGAAATGAAAGTGTAGAGGATCGTACACACTATTTTCAACGTCAAAACGTGGACTTGTGTTAATTTTCTATTCTTTGTTACCCACCTTAATCTTATAACCGACTTTAGGAATTATTCTTATATACTTTCCATACAGGTGAACGGCAAAGGTGAAATTGTATTAATTCGTCATACAGGTGAACGGCAAACTTGGACACTTCCTTAAGAGTTTCATAGTTACTCCCGCCGTTTACCCGCACTTGCTTGTGAATGGGAAACGTAATTCCACCTAAACCCAATGAATATTGAGAGGATAGGGATTGATGGATATAACAAGGGCGAAATATTGCGCAGAAATGAAAGTGTAGAGATCGTACACACTACTTTCAACGTCAAAACGTGGACTTGTGTTAATTTTCTATTCTTTGCTACCCACCTTAATCTTATCACCGACTTTAGGAATTATTCTTATATACTTTCCATACAGGTGAACGGCAAAGGTGAAATTGTATTAATACGTCATACAGGTGAACGGCAAACTTGGACACCTCCTTAAGAGTTTCATAGTTACTCCCGCCGTTTACCCGCACTTGCTTGTGAATGGGAAACGTAATTCCACCTAAACCCAATGAATATTGAGAGGATAGGGATTGATGGATATAACAAGGGCGAAATATTAGGCAGAAATGAAAGTGTAGAGATCGTACACACTATTTTCAACGTCAAAACGTGGACTTGTGTTAATTTTCTATTCTTTGTTACCCACCTTAATCTTATCACCGACTTTAGGAATTATTCTTATATACTTTCCATACAGGTGAACGGCAAAGGTGAAATTGTATTAATACGTCATACAGGTGAACGGCAAACTTGGACACCTCCTTAAGAGTTTCATACTCCTTACTTGCTTGTGAATGGGGAACGTAATTCCATCTAAACCCAATGAATATTGAGAGGATAGGGATTGATGGATATAACAAGGGCGAAATATTGGGCAGAAATGAAAGTGTAGAGGATCGTACACACTATTTTCAACGTCAAAACGTGGACTTGTGTTAATTTTCTATTCTTTGTTACCCACCTTAATCTTATCACCGACTTTAGGAATTATTCTTATATACTTTCCATACAGGTGAACGGCAAAGGTGAAATTGTATTAATACGTCATACAGGTGAACGGCAAACTTGGACACCTCCTTAAGAGTTTCATACTCCTTACTTGCTTGTGAATGGGGAACGTAATTCCATCTAAACCCAATGAATATTGATGGATATAACAAGGGCGAAATATTGGGCAGAAATGAAAGTGTAGAGATCGTACACACTATTTTCAACGTCAAAACGTGGACTTGTGTTAATTTTCTATTCTTTGTTACCCACCTTAATCTTATCACCGACTTTAGGAATTATTCTTATATACTTTCCATACAGGTGAACGGCAAAGGTGAAATTGTATTAATACGTCATACAGGTGAACGGCAAACTTGGACACCTCCTTAAGAGTTTCATAGTTACTCCCGCCGTTTACCCGCACTTGCTTGTGAATGGGAAACGTAATTCCACCTAAACCCAATGAATATTGAGAGGATAGGGATTGATGGATATAACAAGGGCGAAATATTGGGCAGAAATGAAAGTGTAGAGGATCGTACACACTATTTTCAACGTCAAAACGTGGACTTGTGTTAATTTTCTATTCTTTGTTACCCACCTTAATCTTATCACCGACTTTAGGAATTATTCTTATATACTTTCCATACAGGTGAACGGCAAAGGTGAAATTGTATTAATTCGTCATACAGGTGAACGGCAAACTTGGACACCTCCTTAAGAGTTTCATAGTTACTCCCGCCGTTTACCCGCACTTGCTTGTGAATGGGAAACGTAATTCCACCTAAACCCAATGAATATTGAGAGGATAGGGATTGATGGATATAACAAGGGCGAAATATTAGGCAGAAATGAAAGTGTAGAGATCGTACACACTATTTTCAACGTCAAAACGTGGACTTGTGTTAATTTTCTATTCTTTGTTACCCACCTTAATCTTATCACCGACTTTAGGAATTATTCTTATATACTTTCCATACAGGTGAACGGCAAAGGTGAAATTGTATTAATACGTCATACAGGTGAACGGCAAACTTGGACACCTCCTTAAGAGTTTCATACTCCTTACTTGCTTGTGAATGGGGAACGTAATTCCATCTAAACCCAATGAATATTGAGAGGATAGGGATTGATGGATATAACAAGGGCGAAATATTGGGCAGAAATGAAAGTGTAGAGGATCGTACACACTATTTTCAACGTCAAAACGTGGACTTGTGTTAATTTTCTATTCTTTGTTACCCACCTTAATCTTATCACCGACTTTAGGAATTATTCTTATATACTTTCCATACAGGTGAACGGCAAAGGTGAAATTGTATTAATACGTCATACAGGTGAACGGCAAACTTGGACACCTCCTTAAGAGTTTCATACTCCTTACTTGCTTGTGAATGGGGAACGTAATTCCATCTAAACCCAATGAATATTGAGAGGATAGGGATTGATGGATATAACAAGGGCGAAATATTGCGCAGAAATGAAAGTGTAGAGATCGTACACACTACTTTCAACGTCAAAACGTGGACTTGTGTTAATTTTCTATTCTTTGCTACCCACCTTAATCTTATCACCGACTTTAGGAATTATTCTTATATACTTTCCATACAGGTGAACGGCAAAGGTGAAATTGTATTAATACGTCATACAGGTGAACGGCAAACTTGGACACCTCCTTAAGAGTTTCATACTCCTTACTTGCTTGTGAATGGGGAACGTAATTCCATCTAAACCCAATGAATATTGAGAGGATAGGGATTGATGGATATAACAAGGGCGAAATATTGGGCAGAAATGAAAGTGTAGAGATCGTACACACTATTTTCAACGTCAAAACGTGGACTTGTGTTAATTTTCTATTCTTTGTTACCCACCTTAATCTTATCACCGACTTTAGGAATTATTCTTATATACTTTCCATACAGGTGAACGGCAAAGGTGAAATTGTATTAATACGTCATACAGGTGAACGGCAAACTTGGACACCTCCTTAAGAGTTTCATAGTTACTCCCGCCGTTTACCCGCACTTGCTTGTGAATGGGAAACGTAATTCCACCTAAACCCAATGAATATTGAGAGGATAGGGATTGATGGATATAACAAGGGCGAAATATTGCGCAGAAATGAAAGTGTAGAGATCGTACACACTACTTTCAACGTCAAAACGTGGACTTGTGTTAATTTTCTATTCTTTGCTACCCACCTTAATCTTATCACCGACTTTAGGAATTATTCTTATATACTTTCCATACAGGTGAACGGCAAAGGTGAAATTGTATTAATACGTCATACAGGTGAACGGCAAACTTGGACACCTCCTTAAGAGTTTCATAGTTACTCCCGCCGTTTACCCGCACTTGCTTGTGAATGGGAAACTCGAGGTGTTTATTTGAGTTCGAATGGACCTTCAAGAAGAACGAAAAAAAGTTGACTTCATATGAGGAGCTTACTTTCAAAAGGGCTTATATCCACTTCGAACTTTTTTTGGGAAAACGAAAAAAACAATTTATGATATGATGCAAGATTGCAAAGGTTCTCACGTTTCCATTATAGTTTCTACATAGCAGTGTAAAGAACACCATATATTTTCAATTATCTACTTTACATATTGAAGGTGATACCGCCATTTTTAATTTGGATATAAGCCCATTTGATGAAAAACCGTGGATATGAGCCATTTTGAAAAAAAAATGGGACTCTTGAATAAAAACATCACATTTCCATCCCTTGTTATTTAATATAAAATTGAAAGATAAAAATAATATGATAATAATAAATGAAAGTCATACACACCAGTATCAGATGGATGAAAGCCACTTCGATGAAAAAGATTCAGTTGAACATAACGGGGTGGATTTTCAGTAAACCGATTTTCAGTGAGCTTTTAGAGGTGGATAGAAATCGTTTTGGAAGGAAATCAACTCAGGAGGTGCTAGGCTTCACCCCAAAGATTCATTTTCCACAAAAAAAACGAAAAGTGTAAAAAGTGGATATAAGCCCGTTTGAAAGTAAGCTCCTCATATCGACTCGACGTTTTTATTTTAGTTCGAATGGACCTTCAAGAAGAGCATTTGTCGACTCAAATACTTCGTGAAAACGAAAAAAGTTGACTTCATATCGACTCGAGGTGTTTATTTGAGTTCGAATGAACCTTCAAGAAGAGCAATTGTCGACTCAAATACTTCGTGAAAACGAAAAAAAGTTGACTTCATATCGACTCGAGGTGTGCATTTGAGTTCGAATGGACCTTCAAGAAGAGCAATTGTCGACTCAAATACTTCGTATAAACGAAAAAATGTTGACTTCATATCGACTCGAGGTGTTTATTTGAGTTCGAATGGACCTTCATGGACCTTCCATACAGGTGAACGGCAAAGGTGAAATTGTATTAATACGTCATACAGGTGAACGGCAAACTTGGACACCTCCTTAAGAGTTTCATAGTTACTCCCGCCGTTTACCCGCACTTGCTTGTGAATGGGAAACGTAATTCCACCTAAACCCAATGAATATTGAGAGGATAGGGATTGATGGATATAACAAGGGCGAAATATTGCGCAGAAATGAAAGTGTAGAGATCGTACACACTACTTTCAACGTCAAAACGTGGACTTGTGTTAATTTTCTATTCTTTGCTACCCACCTTAATCTTATCACCGACTTTAGGAATTATTCTTATATACTTTCCATACAGGTGAACGGCAAAGGTGAAATTGTATTAATACGTCATACAGGTGAACGGCAAACTTGGACACCTCCTTAAGAGTTTCATACTCCTTACTTGCTTGTGAATGGGGAACGTAATTCCATCTAAACCCAATGAATATTGAGAGGATAGGGATTGATGGATATAACAAGGGCGAAATATTGGGCAGAAATGAAAGTGTAGAGATCGTACACACTATTTTCAACGTCAAAACGTGGACTTGTGTTAATTTTCTATTCTTTGTTACCCACCTTAATCTTATCACCGACTTTAGGAATTATTCTTATATACTTTCCATACAGGTGAACGGCAAAGGTGAAATTGTATTAATACGTCATACAGGTGAACGGCAAACTTGGACACCTCCTTAAGAGTTTCATAGTTACTCCCGCCGTTTACCCGCACTTGCTTGTGAATGGGAAACTCGAGGTGTTTATTTGAGTTCGAATGGACCTTCAAGAAGAACGAAAAAAAGTTGACTTCATATGAGGAGCTTACTTTCAAAAGGGCTTATATCCACTTCGAACTTTTTTTGGGAAAACGAAAAAAACAATTTATGATATGATGCAAGATTGCAAAGGTTCTCACGTTTCCATTATAGTTTCTACATAGCAGTGTAAAGAACACCATATATTTTCAATTATCTACTTTACATATTGAAGGTGATACCGCCATTTTTAATTTGGATATAAGCCCATTTGATGAAAAACCGTGGATATGAGCCATTTTGAAAAAAAAATGGGACTCTTGAATAAAAACATCACATTTCCATCCCTTGTTATTTAATATAAAATTGAAAGATAAAAATAATATGATAATAATAAATGAAAGTCATACACACCAGTATCAGATGGATGAAAGCCACTTCGATGAAAAAGATTCAGTTGAACATAACGGGGTGGATTTTCAGTAAACCGATTTTCAGTGAGCTTTTAGAGGTGGATAGAAATCGTTTTGGAAGGAAATCAACTCAGGAGGTGCTAGGCTTCACCCCAAAGATTCATTTTCCACAAAAAAAACGAAAAGTGTAAAAAGTGGATATAAGCCCGTTTGAAAGTAAGCTCCTCATATCGACTCGACGTTTTTATTTTAGTTCGAATGGACCTTCAAGAAGAGCATTTGTCGACTCAAATACTTCGTGAAAACGAAAAAAGTTGACTTCATATCGACTCGAGGTGTTTATTTGAGTTCGAATGAACCTTCAAGAAGAGCAATTGTCGACTCAAATACTTCGTGAAAACGAAAAAAAGTTGACTTCATATCGACTCGAGGTGTGCATTTGAGTTCGAATGGACCTTCAAGAAGAGCAATTGTCGACTCAAATACTTCGTGAAAACGAAAAAATGTTGACTTCATATCGACTCGAGGTGTTTATTTGAGTTCGAATGGACCTTCATGGACCTTCCATACAGGTGAACGGCAAAGGTGAAATTGTATTAATACGTCATACAGGTGAACGGCAAACTTGGACACCTCCTTAAGAGTTTCATAGTTACTCCCGCCGTTTACCCGCACTTGCTTGTGAATGGGAAACGTAATTCCACCTAAACCCAATGAATATTGAGAGGATAGGGATTGATGGATATAACAAGGGCGAAATATTGCGCATTACCCACCTTAATCTTATCACCGACTTTAGGAATTATTCTTATATACTTTCCATACAGGTGAACGGCAAAGGTGAAATTGTATTAATACGTCATACAGGTGAACGGCAAACTTGGACACCTCCTTAAGAGTTTCATAGTTACTCCCGCCGTTTACCCGCACTTGCTTGTGAATGGGAAACGTAATTCCACCTAAACCCAATGTTAATTTTCTTATATACTTAATATTCTTATATCCTTTCCATACAGGTGAACGGCAAACGGAATACACCTCCATTCAGGTGAACGGCAAAAATGAAGAATTGAAAAATAGAAAAATACTTTTATTAACTTTCTATACAGGTGAACGGCAAAGGTGAAATTGTATTAATTTGTCATATATGTCTGAATAATTATTATACACTTTCATACAGGAGAATGGCAAAAATGAAATTGAATACATACTTTTATTAACGTTGCGCGAGTGGACGAAAATAATCGTTTTTGTGAATGGGAAACGTAATTGCTTGTGAATGGGAAACGTAATTCCATCTAAACCCAATGAATATTGAGAGGATAGGGATTGATGGATATAACAAGGGCGAAATATTGGGCAGAAATGAAAGTGTAGAGATCGTACACACTATTTTCAACGTCAAAACGTGGACTTGTGTTAATTTTCTATTGTTTGTTACCCACTTTAATCTTATCACCGACTTTAGGAATTATTCTTATATACTTTCCATACAGGTGAACGGCAAAGGTGAAATTGTATTAATACGTCATACAGGTGAACGGCAAACTTGGACACCTCCTTAAGAGTTTCATAGTTACTCCCGCCGTTTACCCGCACTTGCTTGTGAATGGGAAACTCGAGGTGTTTATTTGAGTTCGAATGGACCTTCAAGAAGAACGAAAAAAAGTTGACTTCATATGAGGAGCTTACTTTCAAAAGGGCTTATATCCACTTCGAACTTTTTTTGGGAAAACGAAAAAAACAATTTATGATATGATGCAAGATTGCAAAGGTTCTCACGTTTCCATTATAGTTTCTACATAGCAGTGTAAAGAACACCATATATTTTCAATTATCTACTTTACATATTGAAGGTGATACCGCCATTTTTAATTTGGATATAAGCCCATTTGATGAAAAACCGTGGATATGAGCCATTTTGAAAAAAAAATGGGACTCTTGAATAAAAACATCACATTTCCATCCCTTGTTATTTAATATAAAATTGAAAGATAAAAATAATATGATAATAATAAATGAAAGTCATACACACCAGTATCAGATGGATGAAAGCCACTTCGATGAAAAAGATTCAGTTGAACATAACGGGGTGGATTTTCAGTAAACCGATTTTCAGTGAGCTTTTAGAGGTGGATAGAAATCGTTTTGGAAGGAAATCAACTCAGGAGGTGCTAGGCTTCACCCCAAAGATTCATTTTCCACAAAAAAAACGAAAAGTGTAAAAAGTGGATATAAGCCCGTTTGAAAGTAAGCTCCTCATATCGACTCGACGTTTTTATTTTAGTTCGAATGGACCTTCAAGAAGAGCATTTGTCGACTCAAATACTTCGTGAAAACGAAAAAAGTTGACTTCATATCGACTCGAGGTGTTTATTTGAGTTCGAATGAACCTTCAAGAAGAGCAATTGTCGACTCAAATACTTCGTGAAAACGAAAAAAAGTTGACTTCATATCGACTCGAGGTGTGCATTTGAGTTCGAATGGACCTTCAAGAAGAGCAATTGTCGACTCAAATACTTCGTGAAAACGAAAAAATGTTGACTTCATATCGACTCGAGGTGTTTATTTGAGTTCGAATGGACCTTCATGGACCTTCCATACAGGTGAACGGCAAAGGTGAAATTGTATTAATACGTCATACAGGTGAACGGCAAACTTGGACACCTCCTTAAGAGTTTCATAGTTACTCCCGCCGTTTACCCGCACTTGCTTGTGAATGGGAAACGTAATTCCACCTAAACCCAATGAATATTGAGAGGATAGGGATTGATGGATATAACAAGGGCGAAATATTGCGCAGAAATGAAAGTGTAGAGATCGTACACACTACTTTCAACGTCAAAACGTGGACTTGTGTTAATTTTCTATTCTTTGCTACCCACCTTAATCTTATCACCGACTTTAGGAATTATTCTTATATACTTTCCATACAGGTGAACGGCGAAGGTGAAATTGTATTAATACGTCATACAGGTGAACGGCAAACTTGGACACCTCCTTAAGAGTTTCATACTCCTTACTTGCTTGTGAATGGGGAACGTAATTCCATCTAAACCCAATGAATATTGAGAGGATAGGGATTGATGGATATAACAAGGGCGAAATATTGGGCAGAAATGAAAGTGTAGAGATCGTACACACTATTTTCAACGTCAAAACGTGGACTTGTGTTAATTTTCTATTCTTTGTTACCCACCTTAATCTTATCACCGACTTTAGGAATTATTCTTATATACTTTCCATACAGGTGAACGGCAAAGGTGAAATTGTATTAATACGTCATACAGGTGAACGGCAAACTTGGACACCTCCTTAAGAGTTTCATAGTTACTCCCGCCGTTTACCCGCACTTGCTTGTGAATGGGAAACTCGAGGTGTTTATTTGAGTTCGAATGGACCTTCAAGAAGAACGAAAAAAAGTTGACTTCATATGAGGAGCTTACTTTCAAAAGGGCTTATATCCACTTCGAACTTTTTTTGGGAAAACGAAAAAAACAATTTATGATATGATGCAAGATTGCAAAGGTTCTCACGTTTCCATTATAGTTTCTACATAGCAGTGTAAAGAACACCATATATTTTCAATTATCTACTTTACATATTGAAGGTGATACCGCCATTTTTAATTTGGATATAAGCCCATTTGATGAAAAACCGTGGATATGAGCCATTTTGAAAAAAAAATGGGACTCTTGAATAAAAACATCACATTTCCATCCCTTGTTATTTAATATAAAATTGAAAGATAAAAATAATATGATAATAATAAATGAAAGTCATACACACCAGTATCAGATGGATGAAAGCCACTTCGATGAAAAAGATTCAGTTGAACATAACGGGGTGGATTTTCAGTAAACCGATTTTCAGTGAGCTTTTAGAGGTGGATAGAAATCGTTTTGGAAGGAAATCAACTCAGGAGGTGCTAGGCTTCACCCCAAAGATTCATTTTCCACAAAAAAAACGAAAAGTGTAAAAAGTGGATATAAGCCCGTTTGAAAGTAAGCTCCTCATATCGACTCGACGTTTTTATTTTAGTTCGAATGGACCTTCAAGAAGAGCATTTGTCGACTCAAATACTTCGTGAAAACGAAAAAAGTTGACTTCATATCGACTCGAGGTGTTTATTTGAGTTCGAATGAACCTTCAAGAAGAGCAATTGTCGACTCAAATACTTCGTGAAAACGAAAAAAAGTTGACTTCATATCGACTCGAGGTGTGCATTTGAGTTCGAATGGACCTTCAAGAAGAGCAATTGTCGACTCAAATACTTCGTGAAAACGAAAAAATGTTGACTTCATATCGACTCGAGGTGTTTATTTGAGTTCGAATGGACCTTCATGGACCTTCCATACAGGTGAACGGCAAAGGTGAAATTGTATTAATACGTCATACAGGTGAACGGCAAACTTGGACACCTCCTTAAGAGTTTCATAGTTACTCCCGCCGTTTACCCGCACTTGCTTGTGAATGGGAAACGTAATTCCACCTAAACCCAATGAATATTGAGAGGATAGGGATTGATGGATATAACAAGGGCGAAATATTGCGCAGAAATGAAAGTGTAGAGATCGTACACACTACTTTCAACGTCAAAACGTGGACTTGTGTTAATTTTCTATTCTTTGCTACCCACCTTAATCTTATCACCGACTTTAGGAATTATTCTTATATACTTTCCATACAGGTGAACGGCGAAGGTGAAATTGTATTAATACGTCATACAGGTGAACGGCAAACTTGGACACCTCCTTAAGAGTTTCATACTCCTTACTTGCTTGTGAATGGGGAACGTAATTCCATCTAAACCCAATGAATATTGAGAGGATAGGGATTGATGGATATAACAAGGGCGAAATATTGGGCAGAAATGAAAGTGTAGAGATCGTACACACTATTTTCAACGTCAAAACGTGGACTTGTGTTAATTTTCTATTCTTTGTTACCCACCTTAATCTTATCACCGACTTTAGGAATTATTCTTATATACTTTCCATACAGGTGAACGGCAAAGGTGAAATTGTATTAATACGTCATACAGGTGAACGGCAAACTTGGACACCTCCTTAAGAGTTTCATAGTTACTCCCGCCGTTTACCCGCACTTGCTTGTGAATGGGAAACTCGAGGTGTTTATTTGAGTTCGAATGGACCTTCAAGAAGAACGAAAAAAAGTTGACTTCATATGAGGAGCTTACTTTCAAAAGGGCTTATATCCACTTCGAACTTTTTTTGGGAAAACGAAAAAAACAATTTATGATATGATGCAAGATTGCAAAGGTTCTCACGTTTCCATTATAGTTTCTACATAGCAGTGTAAAGAACACCATATATTTTCAATTATCTACTTTACATATTGAAGGTGATACCGCCATTTTTAATTTGGATATAAGCCCATTTGATGAAAAACCGTGGATATGAGCCATTTTGAAAAAAAAATGGGACTCTTGAATAAAAACATCACATTTCCATCCCTTGTTATTTAATATAAAATTGAAAGATAAAAATAATATGATAATAATAAATGAAAGTCATACACACCAGTATCAGATGGATGAAAGCCACTTCGATGAAAAAGATTCAGTTGAACATAACGGGGTGGATTTTCAGTAAACCGATTTTCAGTGAGCTTTTAGAGGTGGATAGAAATCGTTTTGGAAGGAAATCAACTCAGGAGGTGCTAGGCTTCACCCCAAAGATTCATTTTCCACAAAAAAAACGAAAAGTGTAAAAAGTGGATATAAGCCCGTTTGAAAGTAAGCTCCTCATATCGACTCGACGTTTTTATTTTAGTTCGAATGGACCTTCAAGAAGAGCATTTGTCGACTCAAATACTTCGTGAAAACGAAAAAAGTTGACTTCATATCGACTCGAGGTGTTTATTTGAGTTCGAATGAACCTTCAAGAAGAGCAATTGTCGACTCAAATACTTCGTGAAAACGAAAAAAAGTTGACTTCATATCGACTCGAGGTGTGCATTTGAGTTCGAATGGACCTTCAAGAAGAGCAATTGTCGACTCAAATACTTCGTGAAAACGAAAAAATGTTGACTTCATATCGACTCGAGGTGTTTATTTGAGTTCGAATGGACCTTCATGGACCTTCCATACAGGTGAACGGCAAAGGTGAAATTGTATTAATACGTCATACAGGTGAACGGCAAACTTGGACACCTCCTTAAGAGTTTCATAGTTACTCCCGCCGTTTACCCGCACTTGCTTGTGAATGGGAAACGTAATTCCACCTAAACCCAATGAATATTGAGAGGATAGGGATTGATGGATATAACAAGGGCGAAATATTGCGCAGAAATGAAAGTGTAGAGATCGTACACACTACTTTCAACGTCAAAACGTGGACTTGTGTTAATTTTCTATTCTTTGCTACCCACCTTAATCTTATCACCGACTTTAGGAATTATTCTTATATACTTTCCATACAGGTGAACGGCGAAGGTGAAATTGTATTAATACGTCATACAGGTGAACGGCAAACTTGGACACCTCCTTAAGAGTTTCATACTCCTTACTTGCTTGTGAATGGGGAACGTAATTCCATCTAAACCCAATGAATATTGAGAGGATAGGGATTGATGGATATAACAAGGGCGAAATATTGGGCAGAAATGAAAGTGTAGAGATCGTACACACTATTTTCAACGTCAAAACGTGGACTTGTGTTAATTTTCTATTCTTTGTTACCCACCTTAATCTTATCACCGACTTTAGGAATTATTCTTATATACTTTCCATACAGGTGAACGGCAAAGGTGAAATTGTATTAATACGTCATACAGGTGAACGGCAAACTTGGACACCTCCTTAAGAGTTTCATAGTTACTCCCGCCGTTTACCCGCACTTGCTTGTGAATGGGAAACTCGAGGTGTTTATTTGAGTTCGAATGGACCTTCAAGAAGAACGAAAAAAAGTTGACTTCATATGAGGAGCTTACTTTCAAAAGGGCTTATATCCACTTCGAACTTTTTTTGGGAAAACGAAAAAAACAATTTATGATATGATGCAAGATTGCAAAGGTTCTCACGTTTCCATTATAGTTTCTACATAGCAGTGTAAAGAACACCATATATTTTCAATTATCTACTTTACATATTGAAGGTGATACCGCCATTTTGGTTTATTATCTTCGATAATGAACCATTGGAATCGCCCAAAGAAAAAAAAATTTTAACCCCCCCTCAAAATTTGTTGGTTTACGTTTCAAGACACGTAGATTCAGAAAATCGAATAAAAAAAAATCCGTCCGTCCGCCGTACGCCGTACGCCGTACACCGTACGCCGTACGCCGTACGCCGTACGCCGTCCCCCGTACGCCGTCCGCCGTCCGTGCCACTTTGCCCAGTTAGCGTTGAGCTAAAATTACGAAATTTGGTTTCTGGGTTTGGACCAGCCCCACAATGATCCTCGAAACTTTTAATAACCCTAGGTGATCTGCACAAGGAAGATAATAAACCGTTGTGTCAATAATTTGCAGAGTTTTTAATTTGGATATAAGCCCATTTGATGAAAAACCGTGGATATGAGCCATTTTGAAAAAAAAATGGGACTCTTGAATAAAAACATCACATTTCCATCCCTTGTTATTTAATATAAAATTGAAAGATAAAAATAATATGATAATAATAAATGAAAGTCATACACACCAGTATCAGATGGATGAAAGCCACTTCGATGAAAAAGATTCAGTTGAACATAACGGGGTGGATTTTCAGTAAACCGATTTTCAGTGAGCTTTTAGAGGTGGATAGAAATCGTTTTGGAAGGAAATCAACTCAGGAGGTGCTAGGCTTCACCCCAAAGATTCATTTTCCACAAAAAAAACGAAAAGTGTAAAAAGTGGATATAAGCCCGTTTGAAAGTAAGCTCCTCATATCGACTCGACGTTTTTATTTTAGTTCGAATGGACCTTCAAGAAGAGCATTTGTCGACTCAAATACTTCGTGAAAACGAAAAAAGTTGACTTCATATCGACTCGAGGTGTTTATTTGAGTTCGAATGAACCTTCAAGAAGAGCAATTGTCGACTCAAATACTTCGTGAAAACGAAAAAAAGTTGACTTCATATCGACTCGAGGTGTGCATTTGAGTTCGAATGGACCTTCAAGAAGAGCAATTGTCGACTCAAATACTTCGTGAAAACGAAAAAATGTTGACTTCATATCGACTCGAGGTGTTTATTTGAGTTCGAATGGACCTTCATGGACCTTCCATACAGGTGAACGGCAAAGGTGAAATTGTATTAATACGTCATACAGGTGAACGGCAAACTTGGACACCTCCTTAAGAGTTTCATAGTTACTCCCGCCGTTTACCCGCACTTGCTTGTGAATGGGAAACGTAATTCCACCTAAACCCAATGAATATTGAGAGGATAGGGATTGATGGATATAACAAGGGCGAAATATTGCGCATTACCCACCTTAATCTTATCACCGACTTTAGGAATTATTCTTATATACTTTCCATACAGGTGAACGGCAAAGGTGAAATTGTATTAATACGTCATACAGGTGAACGGCAAACTTGGACACCTCCTTAAGAGTTTCATAGTTACTCCCGCCGTTTACCCGCACTTGCTTGTGAATGGGAAACGTAATTCCACCTAAACCCAATGTTAATTTTCTTATATACTTAATATTCTTATATCCTTTCCATACAGGTGAACGGCAAACGGAATACACCTCCATTCAGGTGAACGGCAAAAATGAAGAATTGAAAAATAGAAAAATACTTTTATTAACTTTCTATACAGGTGAACGGCAAAGGTGAAATTGTATTAATTTGTCATATATGTCTGAATAATTATTATACACTTTCATACAGGAGAATGGCAAAAATGAAATTGAATACATACTTTTATTAACGTTGCGCGAGTGGACGAAAATAATCGTTTTTGTGAATGGGAAACGTAATTGCTTGTGAATGGGAAACGTAATTCCATCTAAACCCAATGAATATTGAGAGGATAGGGATTGATGGATATAACAAGGGCGAAATATTGGGCAGAAATGAAAGTGTAGAGATCGTACACACTATTTTCAACGTCAAAACGTGGACTTGTGTTAATTTTCTATTGTTTGTTACCCACTTTAATCTTATCACCGACTTTAGGAATTATTCTTATATACTTTCCATACAGGTGAACGGCAAAGGTGAAATTGTATTAATACGTCATACAGGTGAACGGCAAACTTGGACACCTCCTTAAGAGTTTCATAGTTACTCCCGCCGTTTACCCGCACTTGCTTGTGAATGGGAAACTCGAGGTGTTTATTTGAGTTCGAATGGACCTTCAAGAAGAACGAAAAAAAGTTGACTTCATATGAGGAGCTTACTTTCAAAAGGGCTTATATCCACTTCGAACTTTTTTTGGGAAAACGAAAAAAACAATTTATGATATGATGCAAGATTGCAAAGGTTCTCACGTTTCCATTATAGTTTCTACATAGCAGTGTAAAGAACACCATATATTTTCAATTATCTACTTTACATATTGAAGGTGATACCGCCATTTTTAATTTGGATATAAGCCCATTTGATGAAAAACCGTGGATATGAGCCATTTTGAAAAAAAAATGGGACTCTTGAATAAAAACATCACATTTCCATCCCTTGTTATTTAATATAAAATTGAAAGATAAAAATAATATGATAATAATAAATGAAAGTCATACACACCAGTATCAGATGGATGAAAGCCACTTCGATGAAAAAGATTCAGTTGAACATAACGGGGTGGATTTTCAGTAAACCGATTTTCAGTGAGCTTTTAGAGGTGGATAGAAATCGTTTTGGAAGGAAATCAACTCAGGAGGTGCTAGGCTTCACCCCAAAGATTCATTTTCCACAAAAAAAACGAAAAGTGTAAAAAGTGGATATAAGCCCGTTTGAAAGTAAGCTCCTCATATCGACTCGACGTTTTTATTTTAGTTCGAATGGACCTTCAAGAAGAGCATTTGTCGACTCAAATACTTCGTGAAAACGAAAAAAGTTGACTTCATATCGACTCGAGGTGTTTATTTGAGTTCGAATGAACCTTCAAGAAGAGCAATTGTCGACTCAAATACTTCGTGAAAACGAAAAAAAGTTGACTTCATATCGACTCGAGGTGTGCATTTGAGTTCGAATGGACCTTCAAGAAGAGCAATTGTCGACTCAAATACTTCGTGAAAACGAAAAAATGTTGACTTCATATCGACTCGAGGTGTTTATTTGAGTTCGAATGGACCTTCATGGACCTTCCATACAGGTGAACGGCAAAGGTGAAATTGTATTAATACGTCATACAGGTGAACGGCAAACTTGGACACCTCCTTAAGAGTTTCATAGTTACTCCCGCCGTTTACCCGCACTTGCTTGTGAATGGGAAACGTAATTCCACCTAAACCCAATGAATATTGAGAGGATAGGGATTGATGGATATAACAAGGGCGAAATATTGCGCAGAAATGAAAGTGTAGAGATCGTACACACTACTTTCAACGTCAAAACGTGGACTTGTGTTAATTTTCTATTCTTTGCTACCCACCTTAATCTTATCACCGACTTTAGGAATTATTCTTATATACTTTCCATACAGGTGAACGGCGAAGGTGAAATTGTATTAATACGTCATACAGGTGAACGGCAAACTTGGACACCTCCTTAAGAGTTTCATACTCCTTACTTGCTTGTGAATGGGGAACGTAATTCCATCTAAACCCAATGAATATTGAGAGGATAGGGATTGATGGATATAACAAGGGCGAAATATTGGGCAGAAATGAAAGTGTAGAGATCGTACACACTATTTTCAACGTCAAAACGTGGACTTGTGTTAATTTTCTATTCTTTGTTACCCACCTTAATCTTATCACCGACTTTAGGAATTATTCTTATATACTTTCCATACAGGTGAACGGCAAAGGTGAAATTGTATTAATACGTCATACAGGTGAACGGCAAACTTGGACACCTCCTTAAGAGTTTCATAGTTACTCCCGCCGTTTACCCGCACTTGCTTGTGAATGGGAAACTCGAGGTGTTTATTTGAGTTCGAATGGACCTTCAAGAAGAACGAAAAAAAGTTGACTTCATATGAGGAGCTTACTTTCAAAAGGGCTTATATCCACTTCGAACTTTTTTTGGGAAAACGAAAAAAACAATTTATGATATGATGCAAGATTGCAAAGGTTCTCACGTTTCCATTATAGTTTCTACATAGCAGTGTAAAGAACACCATATATTTTCAATTATCTACTTTACATATTGAAGGTGATACCGCCATTTTTAATTTGGATATAAGCCCATTTGATGAAAAACCGTGGATATGAGCCATTTTGAAAAAAAAATGGGACTCTTGAATAAAAACATCACATTTCCATCCCTTGTTATTTAATATAAAATTGAAAGATAAAAATAATATGATAATAATAAATGAAAGTCATACACACCAGTATCAGATGGATGAAAGCCACTTCGATGAAAAAGATTCAGTTGAACATAACGGGGTGGATTTTCAGTAAACCGATTTTCAGTGAGCTTTTAGAGGTGGATAGAAATCGTTTTGGAAGGAAATCAACTCAGGAGGTGCTAGGCTTCACCCCAAAGATTCATTTTCCACAAAAAAAACGAAAAGTGTAAAAAGTGGATATAAGCCCGTTTGAAAGTAAGCTCCTCATATCGACTCGACGTTTTTATTTTAGTTCGAATGGACCTTCAAGAAGAGCATTTGTCGACTCAAATACTTCGTGAAAACGAAAAAAGTTGACTTCATATCGACTCGAGGTGTTTATTTGAGTTCGAATGAACCTTCAAGAAGAGCAATTGTCGACTCAAATACTTCGTGAAAACGAAAAAAAGTTGACTTCATATCGACTCGAGGTGTGCATTTGAGTTCGAATGGACCTTCAAGAAGAGCAATTGTCGACTCAAATACTTCGTGAAAACGAAAAAATGTTGACTTCATATCGACTCGAGGTGTTTATTTGAGTTCGAATGGACCTTCATGGACCTTCCATACAGGTGAACGGCAAAGGTGAAATTGTATTAATACGTCATACAGGTGAACGGCAAACTTGGACACCTCCTTAAGAGTTTCATAGTTACTCCCGCCGTTTACCCGCACTTGCTTGTGAATGGGAAACGTAATTCCACCTAAACCCAATGAATATTGAGAGGATAGGGATTGATGGATATAACAAGGGCGAAATATTGCGCAGAAATGAAAGTGTAGAGATCGTACACACTACTTTCAACGTCAAAACGTGGACTTGTGTTAATTTTCTATTCTTTGCTACCCACCTTAATCTTATCACCGACTTTAGGAATTATTCTTATATACTTTCCATACAGGTGAACGGCGAAGGTGAAATTGTATTAATACGTCATACAGGTGAACGGCAAACTTGGACACCTCCTTAAGAGTTTCATACTCCTTACTTGCTTGTGAATGGGGAACGTAATTCCATCTAAACCCAATGAATATTGAGAGGATAGGGATTGATGGATATAACAAGGGCGAAATATTGGGCAGAAATGAAAGTGTAGAGATCGTACACACTATTTTCAACGTCAAAACGTGGACTTGTGTTAATTTTCTATTCTTTGTTACCCACCTTAATCTTATCACCGACTTTAGGAATTATTCTTATATACTTTCCATACAGGTGAACGGCAAAGGTGAAATTGTATTAATACGTCATACAGGTGAACGGCAAACTTGGACACCTCCTTAAGAGTTTCATAGTTACTCCCGCCGTTTACCCGCACTTGCTTGTGAATGGGAAACTCGAGGTGTTTATTTGAGTTCGAATGGACCTTCAAGAAGAACGAAAAAAAGTTGACTTCATATGAGGAGCTTACTTTCAAAAGGGCTTATATCCACTTCGAACTTTTTTTGGGAAAACGAAAAAAACAATTTATGATATGATGCAAGATTGCAAAGGTTCTCACGTTTCCATTATAGTTTCTACATAGCAGTGTAAAGAACACCATATATTTTCAATTATCTACTTTACATATTGAAGGTGATACCGCCATTTTTAATTTGGATATAAGCCCATTTGATGAAAAACCGTGGATATGAGCCATTTTGAAAAAAAAATGGGACTCTTGAATAAAAACATCACATTTCCATCCCTTGTTATTTAATATAAAATTGAAAGATAAAAATAATATGATAATAATAAATGAAAGTCATACACACCAGTATCAGATGGATGAAAGCCACTTCGATGAAAAAGATTCAGTTGAACATAACGGGGTGGATTTTCAGTAAACCGATTTTCAGTGAGCTTTTAGAGGTGGATAGAAATCGTTTTGGAAGGAAATCAACTCAGGAGGTGCTAGGCTTCACCCCAAAGATTCATTTTCCACAAAAAAAACGAAAAGTGTAAAAAGTGGATATAAGCCCGTTTGAAAGTAAGCTCCTCATATCGACTCGACGTTTTTATTTTAGTTCGAATGGACCTTCAAGAAGAGCATTTGTCGACTCAAATACTTCGTGAAAACGAAAAAAGTTGACTTCATATCGACTCGAGGTGTTTATTTGAGTTCGAATGAACCTTCAAGAAGAGCAATTGTCGACTCAAATACTTCGTGAAAACGAAAAAAAGTTGACTTCATATCGACTCGAGGTGTGCATTTGAGTTCGAATGGACCTTCAAGAAGAGCAATTGTCGACTCAAATACTTCGTGAAAACGAAAAAATGTTGACTTCATATCGACTCGAGGTGTTTATTTGAGTTCGAATGGACCTTCATGGACCTTCCATACAGGTGAACGGCAAAGGTGAAATTGTATTAATACGTCATACAGGTGAACGGCAAACTTGGACACCTCCTTAAGAGTTTCATAGTTACTCCCGCCGTTTACCCGCACTTGCTTGTGAATGGGAAACGTAATTCCACCTAAACCCAATGAATATTGAGAGGATAGGGATTGATGGATATAACAAGGGCGAAATATTGCGCAGAAATGAAAGTGTAGAGATCGTACACACTACTTTCAACGTCAAAACGTGGACTTGTGTTAATTTTCTATTCTTTGCTACCCACCTTAATCTTATCACCGACTTTAGGAATTATTCTTATATACTTTCCATACAGGTGAACGGCGAAGGTGAAATTGTATTAATACGTCATACAGGTGAACGGCAAACTTGGACACCTCCTTAAGAGTTTCATACTCCTTACTTGCTTGTGAATGGGGAACGTAATTCCATCTAAACCCAATGAATATTGAGAGGATAGGGATTGATGGATATAACAAGGGCGAAATATTGGGCAGAAATGAAAGTGTAGAGATCGTACACACTATTTTCAACGTCAAAACGTGGACTTGTGTTAATTTTCTATTCTTTGTTACCCACCTTAATCTTATCACCGACTTTAGGAATTATTCTTATATACTTTCCATACAGGTGAACGGCAAAGGTGAAATTGTATTAATACGTCATACAGGTGAACGGCAAACTTGGACACCTCCTTAAGAGTTTCATAGTTACTCCCGCCGTTTACCCGCACTTGCTTGTGAATGGGAAACTCGAGGTGTTTATTTGAGTTCGAATGGACCTTCAAGAAGAACGAAAAAAAGTTGACTTCATATGAGGAGCTTACTTTCAAAAGGGCTTATATCCACTTCGAACTTTTTTTGGGAAAACGAAAAAAACAATTTATGATATGATGCAAGATTGCAAAGGTTCTCACGTTTCCATTATAGTTTCTACATAGCAGTGTAAAGAACACCATATATTTTCAATTATCTACTTTACATATTGAAGGTGATACCGCCATTTTGGTTTATTATCTTCGATAATGAACCATTGGAATCGCCCAAAGAAAAAAAAATTTTAACCCCCCCTCAAAATTTGTTGGTTTACGTTTCAAGACACGTAGATTCAGAAAATCGAATAAAAAAAAATCCGTCCGTCCGCCGTACGCCGTACGCCGTACACCGTACGCCGTACGCCGTACGCCGTACGCCGTCCCCCGTACGCCGTCCGCCGTCCGTGCCACTTTGCCCAGTTAGCGTTGAGCTAAAATTACGAAATTTGGTTTCTGGGTTTGGACCAGCCCCACAATGATCCTCGAAACTTTTAATAACCCTAGGTCAAGGGGAAGGGGTTCAAAACGAACTTTGAAATTTCGACAATGTCATATCTCTAAAAATTCTCATGAAACGGTGTAAGTTTTAGTTCACTTTTGAATGACCTGAAAAATTACGAATCTTTTAAGACAAATTGGATTTTTGTGCGACCAGCCGTTCGTTCACAGTGACCGCGCAAAGTTTTAGGAAAAACACTAAACTTTCGCGTCGAAAACGGCCGTTATGTGACCCAACCTCCAGACGCCAAGAATAAAACTACCTTTTTTCATCTTCCCGGTAAACTACAGTCTAGAAATTTTAACCGTGAGTCGGGGATAGACCACATTGCAATATTCACTCGGTTTCTCATCTGTAAAATTGTTTAAATAATACCTTTTTGTAATAATACAAATTAAATTTTGATGATGAGCTATTGACTTGAAATTTTAAAAATAGGTCAGAACTGGATCACAATGCAATATTCACTCGGTTTCTTGTCTGTAAAATTGTTTAAATAATACCTATTTGTTTAAACAAATTAAATTTTGATGATGAGCTAGATACTTGAAATTTTAAATATAGGTCAGAAATGGATGACATTTCAATATTCACTCGGTTTGTATGACATGGTATGAGTATGGTATGGTATATTATTGTATATATGATTTGGTATAGTACAGTATGGTATGATAGGAAAGAAATTCGTATGGTATGGTATGAGTACGGTGAGAATATGGTATGGTGCCGATTTGCAATACAGTCTGGTATAGACAGAAGGGTGATCTGCACAAGGAAGATAATAAACCGTTGTGTCAATAATTTGCAGAGTTTTTAATTTGGATATAAGCCCATTTGATGAAAAACCGTGGATATGAGCCATTTTGAAAAAAAAATGGGACTCTTGAATAAAAACATCACATTTCCATCCCTTGTTATTTAATATAAAATTGAAAGATAAAAATAATATGATAATAATAAATGAAAGTCATACACACCAGTATCAGATGGATGAAAGCCACTTCGATGAAAAAGATTCAGTTGAACATAACGGGGTGGATTTTCAGTAAACCGATTTTCAGTGAGCTTTTAGAGGTGGATAGAAATCGTTTTGGAAGGAAATCAACTCAGGAGGTGCTAGGCTTCACCCCAAAGATTCATTTTCCACAAAAAAAACGAAAAGTGTAAAAAGTGGATATAAGCCCGTTTGAAAGTAAGCTCCTCATATCGACTCGACGTTTTTATTTTAGTTCGAATGGACCTTCAAGAAGAGCATTTGTCGACTCAAATACTTCGTGAAAACGAAAAAAGTTGACTTCATATCGACTCGAGGTGTTTATTTGAGTTCGAATGAACCTTCAAGAAGAGCAATTGTCGACTCAAATACTTCGTGAAAACGAAAAAAAGTTGACTTCATATCGACTCGAGGTGTGCATTTGAGTTCGAATGGACCTTCAAGAAGAGCAATTGTCGACTCAAATACTTCGTGAAAACGAAAAAATGTTGACTTCATATCGACTCGAGGTGTTTATTTGAGTTCGAATGGACCTTCATGGACCTTCCATACAGGTGAACGGCAAAGGTGAAATTGTATTAATACGTCATACAGGTGAACGGCAAACTTGGACACCTCCTTAAGAGTTTCATAGTTACTCCCGCCGTTTACCCGCACTTGCTTGTGAATGGGAAACGTAATTCCACCTAAACCCAATGAATATTGAGAGGATAGGGATTGATGGATATAACAAGGGCGAAATATTGCGCATTACCCACCTTAATCTTATCACCGACTTTAGGAATTATTCTTATATACTTTCCATACAGGTGAACGGCAAAGGTGAAATTGTATTAATACGTCATACAGGTGAACGGCAAACTTGGACACCTCCTTAAGAGTTTCATAGTTACTCCCGCCGTTTACCCGCACTTGCTTGTGAATGGGAAACGTAATTCCACCTAAACCCAATGTTAATTTTCTTATATACTTAATATTCTTATATCCTTTCCATACAGGTGAACGGCAAACGGAATACACCTCCATTCAGGTGAACGGCAAAAATGAAGAATTGAAAAATAGAAAAATACTTTTATTAACTTTCTATACAGGTGAACGGCAAAGGTGAAATTGTATTAATTTGTCATATATGTCTGAATAATTATTATACACTTTCATACAGGAGAATGGCAAAAATGAAATTGAATACATACTTTTATTAACGTTGCGCGAGTGGACGAAAATAATCGTCCAAAAATGATTATTTTTGAGAGTGATATTTCTCTAACTACTCTATATTTATGGAGG
>CAWUBA010000053.1:0-71139 GCA_963920205.1 Stenodema calcarata | reverse complement strand
GCTTTGAATTACCAAAATGCTAATTATAGGTACCTAAACCTACTGAAAAACTCGGAAAAGGTTGAGTTTGAATCGAATTGAGGGTTTTTTTTTAGGATGAAATCGACTTTCAGCAAGACCAATTTTCGACTCAAAAACGCTGAAAAAAATCGATTTGGATAAAGGGAGAAAATTGAGTAAAGCCTCGATTACACAGGGCGAGTTTACAAGCTATTAGCCAGCGAGTTCGCTAGCAGCTTGTAAACTCGCCCTGTGTCATCGGTTTACTATCTGACTAGCGGACAAGCGGCGGGAAAAGTTGAAGACCCGGCTACTTTACTCGCTAGCTAGTGAGCTTGTTGGCTAGTAAACTAGTCGTGTGTCAAGGCCTACTAGCGGCGAGTGGGTGCAAAAGCGGCCAGTATTGGATGCGACTCGGGAATCGAGTGTTGGTGACTTCACGAAATGTCGGAAGAAATAGTTCGTGCGGGAGTAGTTCTTTTTTTTTTTACTTTTTTCAATTTTGTTAAGTTCTTGTCGATAAACATGTTTAATTGATTTGATTTTTGCCTTCTACTGTTTCTCGTCCATTCCTCCAATTAATTGTTTTTCATTGAGCTCACCCAACAGACGTTTGAACACTTCATCTTTCAATTTCATATTGCAACAGTTCTTATCAAGGAGTCTATAATACCTCATTATATTATAGACTAGATTAGATTATAGGTATTATAGGTATTATAGACTCTTTGGTTCTTATCCTTCAAATTCCACAGCAGAGGGTACTCCCTGTATATTTCGAGAAATTCCACAATATTCTGCACGGACCACTTCATTTCCGCAACCAAGGAAATCAACACAATAGAGCGAAACACGTGAAAACCCGAGCACAACTAAAAGGAATCGAACCTTGAACTCGAACCTTCAACTGTCTCTCAGGTAGCGAGTAGCGAGTGGACAGTTTTGTGTGTCATCGACACTCGCCAACTATCTCACTCCCCCCTCTCCAAACTCGCCAGCTATCTGCTTGTAAACTCGCTCTGTGTAATCGCGGCTTTGAATCATTGGTATTCCCGAAATTCGATTTGAAAACGTCAAAAAATCGTCGTCCGTTTTCGTCTATGGGTATCCGTTTCCACGGAAATCACGTTATGAGATTCTCACTAAGTTGTTTCGTCTCGAAATTATACTGGAGAAATTAACTAATGAATTTCTCCTGACTCGAAGAGCAGACGACGATGGTGTTATTATTCTTAAATAATAATAATAATTTCAAATTTTGTACCGACGAAACCCGCTGGTGGTAATTTAAAACCGAATAGCGAGCTCAGCATTGGAATGTTGACTCTCATTTCAACATTGCAAGTTTTCTCGTCATCACTTAGGTACTCAATTTTTTGGTTTATTATCTTCGATAATGAACCATTGGAATCGCCCAAAGAAAAAAAAAAAAATTAACCCCCCCCCCCCTCAAAATTTGTTGGTTTACGTTTGAAAATACCTACGTAGATTCAGAAAATCGAATAAAAAAAAATCCGTCCGTCCGCCGTCCACCATCCGCCGTCCGCGGCACTTTGCCCAGTTAGCGTTGAGTTAAAATTACGAAATTTGGTTAATTTGGTTTATTTGGTTCATTATTAATTTGATTTATTTGGTTTAGTTTATTCTGTAGAATTTTTTATGACCATCCACAGCTCTGTACGACCAGCCGTTCGTTCACAATGACGGTTCAAAGGTTTTTTTTTTTTTTTTTTTTTTTTTTTTTTACATAACGTATACAGCCATACATGTGGTGAATATTTACAATAATTTATAATATTTCGTGTAATATAACAATTATAACTTCAAGTACTACTATATGACAATATTACAATTTGATAAAAACTTATATAGTTCTTCATAAATTAATATATTTGTTGATGATAGTATGGAAAAATAGTCGAAACTAAAAGTCGTTTTTCTTATTATACTGTCGACTAATAAATGTCTCTGGCTTTCATATTCTGGGCATTCCATAATAAGATGTCGTAGTGTCCCATTCCGGTTTCCGCATTTGTGACATTCTGGGGAGTCTTCTTCCAATTTTGTGTAGGTAGGCGTCGCACACCCCATGGTTCACTCTCAGTCGAAATATCGAGCGGCCCACGGATTTGCATAATTGTTTCTTTGCAAACCAAGAAGAACGAAGGGGCTGAGGTTGTATAGCTTTATATGCTTGTCCGTTGTTTGACCGAACGAATTCAGGGTGAAAAAGGATTCTTCTATCGTCATAGAAGTCAGCAATTCCGTTCCTGAAATTGCACCCTCCTTCGCCAGAGCGTCTACTCTTTCGTTCGGGATCAGTCCAACGTGAGCTTTCACCCATATGAATGTGATTTCCTGGTGATTAATTTGACACATTTTCAATGATCGAAGCAGCTGTGTGACCAGTACGTTCTTTGCTCTTCGAAATCCAATCCCTTTTAGGATTTGCAGGAAACTCAGTGAATCTGTGCATAAATGTGGTCTGTTTGTTATATTTCGGCTTATAATGAACTCTACTGCTTTTATGATGGCATATATTTCAGCATTGAAGGATGACGATGTGGACGGTAACCTGAATTTTTCATTATAATCCGTGTTTAATTCGTGGAATGCGCACCCTGCTAAATTTTTGGATTTTGATCCATCAGTGAAAATTACACTGGTATTTGGCCACTCATTGCACACAAAATTGTAGAATTTTTCGTTAATGCCTAACTGTTCATGGTTTCCATAAGCGAACAATTTTATTCGGCTGGACATCATCAGTTCTTCATAAGTCAGTAGGAACTGACTGGGTTTATCGCTGCAGTGCAGTGTGGAAATATCCACATCTTCTTGGGTGAAACTCTTCACAAGCAGTGGCTCGTTCATCCTTGTTGTTGAAGTAAGCGTGCGTACACTTAGCCTACTAATGTCATGGATCATGTTTCGTCTGTGAGATCTTATCCTGAACATGTATCGATCAGCAAGCATCTGGAATCGTAGTTTTATTGGTTGCTCTCCAGATTCAGCTAAGATTGCATCAATTGGTGTTGACCGAAGAAATCCCATGCACTGTCTTATACATTTGTATTGAAGTCTGGAAATCTTGAGTAGGTTTGAGTCGCTGGCATTCCCATAAAAAATTGCACCGTAGTCAATAATAGCTCTAATGGTAGCTCTGTAGAATAAGAGTGAAACTGCAGGATCAGCTCCCCAATTCAGATTGGTGACCATCTTCAATACATTGAAGTATCTGTCGGACTTTGCCAACACATGCTGTATATGTGGTTTCCATGTTAGGGTCTTGTCTAAGTAAATCCCGAGAAATTTTATTTCATGTTTTACTTGGAAGTCCTCACCAGCCATTTGCACACTCGAACCAATGTCAAGACGCAGCTTCCTTGTGAATGGAATTACAACTGATTTTTCAACTGACAATTTCAGTCCTTTTGCATCACACCATGACTTTAGTCTCTTGACAAATTCTTCTAAGATCTCAATTCCTGATGTTAGATTTGAACACTCAACGTAGACGCAGATATCATCGGCAAATTGAAGTATTTGCACATCTTCTGGTACAATCTGTTCAATATCTCCTACATATATAGCGTATAGTAGGGGACTTAAAATTCCGCCTTGTGTCAGACCCATGGATGACGTTCTGGGGCCATACATGTAGTTATTAACTCGGACGTGAATGTTTCGAGATTCGTACAACGATAAGATACTTCGGCTAAATGACGGCGGGATCCCTACTATTCTTAGTCTTTTGTAAAGGACGTCCAGTAGCACTGAGTCGTATGCTCGGGATATATCCAGGAAGAGCGTTAGTGTGATTTTCCGAGAGATCAATGAGTTCTGGATACTCGATACCAATTTCGACAATCCATCGTAGGTACTTCTTGATCGGCGAAATCCATATTGTGATTGGGGAAGTTTATCATAATATTCCAAATACCATTCCAAATGTGTTTTTATCACCCTTTCCATTGATTTCATAGGGCATGAAGTCGGTGATATAAGCCTATAAGATGACCAGACCGTAGGTGGTTTGTACGGCTTTTGTAACGGTATAGCTATGATTTGTTTCCATTCTTCTGGAAAATCCCCAGTTGACCAAAATTGATTGAATAATCTCACAAGTTCTTGTTTTATCGAAGCAGGCAGATTGCTTATAATAGGGTAAACAACCCCATCTAGACCAGGAGCTGTATTAGAGGATCGTTTGAGATTGGATTCAAATTCCTCCAATGATATGGGGGCCACGAGGGAAGATTGATTTAAAGAAATATCTTCGTTTTCGTCGGGGATCGTTGTTGGAACCCAATGTGGTGCGTGGTTTTCTAGAAGTTCAAAAATCCAATCTCCTTCTTCAATTGGTTGAGTGTTTCTAGTTTTCCTATTTTTCAGTGTTTTAAGTTTTTTCCAAATTTCTCTCAAAGGGGTAGATTTATTTAAAGTTGAACAGTTTTCCAATTATAAGAATACAATAGAGTATTGGAGAAAAGGAAGAAGTCTGATATAAATAAGACGTCTGATATTATAAATGTGATATTATAAAGTCTGATCATATAAATAAGAAGTCTGTTATCTGATATTATAAATGTGATATTATAAAGTCTGATCATATAAATAAGAAGTCTGACATCCTGTGATGAAAGAAAAAAACGTATCTACCTATGTACCTCTGTTATGTTTGTTATTACATTCAAATAAATATATTGAAGTTTATCATTTCTACGTTGATTTTATGTGGCCAAATCAGACACTCACTGCTCACGGTATCCGTTTGGACACCATCCAGCGCCAGGCCGGTCCCAAGGTATCCATTTGGACACCGTCCAGAGACACCTCGGTCCCAAGGTATCCATTTGGATACCGTCCAGCGACACCTCGGTCCCAAGGTATCCAAAAAGATACCATTCATAAATCTATCTGTATTTTCAAAATATGAAACTCGTGTGACCCATGGGAGGTACCATGCACCTATCTGTATCAAAACTAATCAGAATTTAAAAAAAAAATCCGAATTTTTTTACCCCTTACACGGAAAAATTTCAAGTGCGGACCCCTGTCATTCAAGTTGGTGTTAGATCAGTACTTGTTTCTTTGAACTCTTCCAGTCAATAGAACCAACGAAACCAATTCTCGGAAGTCCAACAGCGCAGGACTACCGGGATTATGCTGTAGGTATAATTTGCTTCAAAATTTACATTTGCTGCGGACCCCCCACTTAGGGTTGGCGGACCCCTAGGGGGTCCGCGGACCACAGTTTGGGAAGGCCTGATCTAATGTTTCAGCTCAAGTTCTTTTTTTTTTTTTGCGTTTGTGAGACGTTCCTAAATTCTTAAGTTTTGTTGGTACCTTACCTTTCCTAGTCGTCCCTCTTTTGTACCGTAGTGTTTGAGGTCTCAAGTTATTATCTATTTTTATCTATTATCTAAAATTATCTATTTTCTGTAGTCCTAATAAAGTTTATAATTTGTTTTCACTTGGGTTTTCCCTCTCCCTAGGACAATTCTCTCTCCCTAGAAACTGAAAATTTTCTTAAATTCTTCAAAATGCTATATTTAACAAACTTTGTACCTATGGAACTGTATGACTGGTTAGGGTGGTCGTCAAGGAACCTACATAGATGAACTAGCAGAACAAAAAAAAAAAACAAAAATACCGCAATTTTTTTGTTCTGCTAGTTCATCTATGTAGGTTCCTTGACGACCACCCTAACCAATCATACAGTTCCATAGGTACAAAGTTTGTTAAATATAGCATTTTGAAGAATTTAAGAAAATTTTCAGTTTCTAGGGAGAGAGAATTGTCCTAGGGAGAGGGAAAACCCAAGTGAAAACAAATTATAAACTTTATTAGGACTACAGAAAATAGATAATTTTAGATAATAGATAAAAATAGATAATAACTTGAGACCTCAAACACTACGGTACAAAAGAGGGACGACTAGGAAAGGTAAGGTACCAACAAAACTTAAGAATTTAGGAACGTCTCACAAACGCAAAAAAAAAACTCTGCAAATTCTTGACACAACGGTTCATTATCTTCTTTGTACAGATCACCCTTCTGTCTAGATCACTAGGTCTAAATGTCTAGATCCTAAATGTTAGATTAATTATTATTATCAATTATCACTAATTATTAACAATTTTATCAAGTAGGTACCTAGTGAAAATTATTATAATTTATTGTTGGGTATTAATAATTCGTATTTATTATTAATAATAATAATTATTAATTATGATTAATTAATACGATATAATCTGGGGTTTTTAATACTACGTCGGTAATAATTTTTCTATAAAAGAAGTACCTACCAACAAACATTCGAAATTACCTTCATTTCCGTAGCACGAAACGCACCTCAGAACAACAAACTCGACATCACTTAAGCCATATGATGTTCCAAAGATCTTGTTAGTATGAAAATGGACTTGTATTTCAACAGTTTGATACACGATCGTGTTGTGACGCACAATCTTTGAGCCCTCATTGTGAACGAACGGCTGGTCGTACACAGCTGCGGATGGTCTTAAAATATTCTACGGAACAAACTCTATCTAAATATGAAATAAAAAACATACCGTTCTATATGAATTTTTCGAGATATGAGATTTTCAAATTTTCAAAATTCGTTTTGAACCCCTTCCCCTTGACCTAGGGTTATGAAAAGTTTCGAGGACCATTGTGGGGTTGGTCGAAACCCATGAAAAAAATTTCGTAATTTTAACTCAACGCTAACTGGGCATAGTGGCGCGGACGGCGGACGGCGTACGGCGGACGGACGGATTTTTTTTTATTCGATTTTCTGAATCTACGTATCTTGAAACGTAAACCAACAAATTTTGAGGGGGGGTTAAAATTTTTTTTTCTTTGGGCGATTCCAATGGTTCATTATCGAAGATAATAAACCAAAAGAACTTGAGCTTGAATTATTGATGCTTGAAATAACCCATAATTTTGAAATGACCCAGCTACGCAGATATTTCTAGGAAATATGTAATTTATGTTTAAAACTCGGTAACATGTGCAAAAACTGAAAAATATGCAAGAATATGCAATTTTAAATGTCAAAAACATCTCCAAATACCTTAATTCGGATAAGTAGGTCACTATCTAACTCAGTACCGCTCGAACCTCCGTAGATTGGGGAAGTTTATCATAATATTCCAAATACCATTCCAAATGTGTTTTTATCACCCTTTCCATTGATTTCATAGGGCATGAAGTCGGTGATATAAGCCTATAAGATGACCAGACCGTAGGTGGTTTGTACGGCTTCTGTAACGGTATAGCTATGATTTGTTTCCATTCTTCTGGAAAATCCCCAGTTGACCAAAATTGATTGAATAATCTCACAAGTTCTTGTTTTATCGAAGCAGGCAGATTGCTTATAATAGGGTAAACAACCCCATCTAGACCAGGAGCTGTATTAGAGGATCGTTTGAGATTGGATTCAAATTCCTCCAATGATATGGGGGCCACGAGGGAAGATTGATTTAAAGAAATATCTTCGTTTTCGTCGGGGATCGTTGTTGGAACCCAATGTGGTGCGTGGTTTTCTAGAAGTTCAAAAATCCAATCTCCTTCTTCAATTGGTTGAGTGTTTCTAGTTTTCCTATTTTTCAGTGTTTTAAGTTTTTTCCAAATTTCTCTCAAAGGGGTAGATTTATTTAAAGTTGAACAGTTTTCCAATTATAAGAATACAATAGAGTATTGGAGAAAAGGAAGAAGTCTGATATAAATAAGACGTCTGATATTATAAATGTGATATTATAAAGTCTGATCATATAAATAAGAAGTCTGTTATCTGATATTATAAATGTGATATTATAAAGTCTGATCATATAAATAAGAAGTCTGACATCCTGTGATGAAAGAAAAAAACGTATCTACCTATGTACCTCTGTTATGTTTGTTATTACATTCAAATAAATATATTGAAGTTTATCATTTCTACGTTGATTTTATGTGGCCAAATCAGACACTCACTGCTCACGGTATCCGTTTGGACACCATCCAGCGCCAGGCCGGTCCCAAGGTATCCATTTGGACACCGTCCAGAGACACCTCGGTCCCAAGGTATCCATTTGGATACCGTCCAGCGACACCTCGGTCCCAAGGTATCCAAAAAGATACCATTCATAAATCTATCTGTATTTTCAAAATATGAAACTCGTGTGACCCATGGGAGGTACCATGCACCTATCTGTATCAAAACTAATCAGAATTTAAAAAAAAAAATCCGAATTTTTTTACCCCTTACACGGAAAAATTTCAAGTGCGGACCCCTGTCATTCAAGTTGGTGTTAGATCAGTACTTGTTTCTTTGAACTCTTCCAGTCAATAGAACCAACGAAACCAATTCTCGGAAGTCCAACAGCGCAGGACTACCGGGATTATGCTGTAGGTATAATTTGCTTCAAAATTTACATTTGCTGCGGACCCCCCACTTAGGGTTGGCGGACCCCTAGGGGGTCCGCGGACCACAGTTTGGGAAGGCCTGATCTAATGTTTCAGCTCAAGTTCTTTTTTTTTTTGCGTTTGTGAGACGTTCCTAAATTCTTAAGTTTTGTTGGTACCTTACCTTTCCTAGTCGTCCCTCTTTTGTACCGTAGTGTTTGAGGTCTCAAGTTAGGTATTATCTATTTTTATCTATTATCTAAAATTATCTATTTTCTGTAGTCCTAATAAAGTTTATAATTTGTTTTCACTTGGGTTTTCCCTCTCCCTAGGACAATTCTCTCTCCCTAGAAACTGAAAATTTTCTTAAATTCTTCAAAATGCTATATTTAACAAACTTTGTACCTATGGAACTGTATGACTGGTTAGGGTGGTCGTCAAGGAACCTACATAGATGAACTAGCAGAACAAAAAAAAAAAACAAAAATACCGCAATTTTTTTGTTCTGCTAGTTCATCTATGTAGGTTCCTTGACGACCACCCTAACCAATCATACAGTTCCATAGGTACAAAGTTTGTTAAATATAGCATTTTGAAGAATTTAAGAAAATTTTCAGTTTCTAGGGAGAGAGAATTGTCCTAGGGAGAGGGAAAACCCAAGTGAAAACAAATTATAAACTTTATTAGGACTACAGAAAATAGATAATTTTAGATAATAGATAAAAATAGATAATAACTTGAGACCTCAAACACTACGGTACAAAAGAGGGACGACTAGGAAAGGTAAGGTACCAACAAAACTTAAGAATTTAGGAACGTCTCACAAACGCAAAAAAAAAACTCTGCAAATTCTTGACACAACGGTTCATTATCTTCTTTGTACAGATCACCCTTCTGTCTAGATCACTAGGTCTAAATGTCTAGATCCTAAATGTTAGATTAATTATTATTATCAATTATCACTAATTATTAACAATTTTATCAAGTAGGTACCTAGTGAAAATTATTATAATTTATTGTTGGGTATTAATAATTCGTATTTATTATTAATAATAATAATTATTAATTATGATTAATTAATACGATATAATCTGGGGTTTTTAATACTACGTCGGTAATAATTTTTCTATAAAAGAAGTACCTACCAACAAACATTCGAAATTACCTTCATTTCCGTAGCACGAAACGCACCTCAGAACAACAAACTCGACATCACTTAAGCCATATGATGTTCCAAAGATCTTGTTAGTATGAAAATGGACTTGTATTTCAACAGTTTGATACACGATCGTGTTGTGACGCACAATCTTTGAGCCCTCATTGTGAACGAACGGCTGGTCGTACACAGCTGCGGATGGTCTTAAAATATTCTACGGAACAAACTCTATCTAAATATGAAATAAAAAACATACCGTTCTATATGAATTTTTCGAGATATGAGATTTTCAAATTTTCAAAATTCGTTTTGAACCCCTTCCCCTTGACCTAGGGTTATGAAAAGTTTCGAGGACCATTGTGGGGTTGGTCGAAACCCATGAAAAAAATTTCGTAATTTTAACTCAACGCTAACTGGGCATAGTGGCGCGGACGGCGGACGGCGTACGGCGGACGGACGGATTTTTTTTTATTCGATTTTCTGAATCTACGTATCTTGAAACGTAAACCAACAAATTTTGAGGGGGGGTTAAAATTTTTTTTTCTTTGGGCGATTCCAATGGTTCATTATCGAAGATAATAAACCAAAAGAACTTGAGCTTGAATTATTGATGCTTGAAATAACCCATAATTTTGAAATGACCCAGCTACGCAGATATTTCTAGGAAATATGTAATTTATGTTTAAAACTCGGTAACATGTGCAAAAACTGAAAAATATGCAAGAATATGCAATTTTAAATGTCAAAAACATCTCCAAATACCTTAATTCGGATAAGTAGGTCACTATCTAACTCAGTACCGCTCGAACCTCCGTAGATTGGGGAAGTTTATCATAATATTCCAAATACCATTCCAAATGTGTTTTTATCACCCTTTCCATTGATTTCATAGGGCATGAAGTCGGTGATATAAGCCTATAAGATGACCAGACCGTAGGTGGTTTGTACGGCTTCTGTAACGGTATAGCTATGATTTGTTTCCATTCTTCTGGAAAATCCCCAGTTGACCAAAATTGATTGAATAATCTCACAAGTTCTTGTTTTATCGAAGCAGGCAGATTGCTTATAATAGGGTAAACAACCCCATCTAGACCAGGAGCTGTATTAGAGGATCGTTTGAGATTGGATTCAAATTCCTCCAATGATATGGGGGCCACGAGGGAAGATTGATTTAAAGAAATATCTTCGTTTTCGTCGGGGATCGTTGTTGGAACCCAATGTGGTGCGTGGTTTTCTAGAAGTTCAAAAATCCAATCTCCTTCTTCAATTGGTTGAGTGTTTCTAGTTTTCCTATTTTTCAGTGTTTTAAGTTTTTTCCAAATTTCTCTCAAAGGGGTAGATTTATTTAAAGTTGAACAGTTTTCCAATTATAAGAATACAATAGAGTATTGGAGAAAAGGAAGAAGTCTGATATAAATAAGACGTCTGATATTATAAATGTGATATTATAAAGTCTGATCATATAAATAAGAAGTCTGTTATCTGATATTATAAATGTGATATTATAAAGTCTGATCATATAAATAAGAAGTCTGACATCCTGTGATGAAAGAAAAAAACGTATCTACCTATGTACCTCTGTTATGTTTGTTATTACATTCAAATAAATATATTGAAGTTTATCATTTCTACGTTGATTTTATGTGGCCAAATCAGACACTCACTGCTCACGGTATCCGTTTGGACACCATCCAGCGCCAGGCCGGTCCCAAGGTATCCATTTGGACACCGTCCAGAGACACCTCGGTCCCAAGGTATCCATTTGGATACCGTCCAGCGACACCTCGGTCCCAAGGTATCCAAAAAGATACCATTCATAAATCTATCTGTATTTTCAAAATATGAAACTCGTGTGACCCATGGGAGGTACCATGCACCTATCTGTATCAAAACTAATCAGAATTTAAAAAAAAAAATCCGAATTTTTTTACCCCTTACACGGAAAAATTTCAAGTGCGGACCCCTGTCATTCAAGTTGGTGTTAGATCAGTACTTGTTTCTTTGAACTCTTCCAGTCAATAGAACCAACGAAACCAATTCTCGGAAGTCCAACAGCGCAGGACTACCGGGATTATGCTGTAGGTATAATTTGCTTCAAAATTTACATTTGCTGCGGACCCCCCACTTAGGGTTGGCGGACCCCTAGGGGGTCCGCGGACCACAGTTTGGGAAGGCCTGATCTAATGTTTCAGCTCAAGTTCTTTTTTTTTTTGCGTTTGTGAGACGTTCCTAAATTCTTAAGTTTTGTTGGTACCTTACCTTTCCTAGTCGTCCCTCTTTTGTACCGTAGTGTTTGAGGTCTCAAGTTAGGTATTATCTATTTTTATCTATTATCTAAAATTATCTATTTTCTGTAGTCCTAATAAAGTTTATAATTTGTTTTCACTTGGGTTTTCCCTCTCCCTAGGACAATTCTCTCTCCCTAGAAACTGAAAATTTTCTTAAATTCTTCAAAATGCTATATTTAACAAACTTTGTACCTATGGAACTGTATGACTGGTTAGGGTGGTCGTCAAGGAACCTACATAGATGAACTAGCAGAACAAAAAAAAAAAACAAAAATACCGCAATTTTTTTGTTCTGCTAGTTCATCTATGTAGGTTCCTTGACGACCACCCTAACCAATCATACAGTTCCATAGGTACAAAGTTTGTTAAATATAGCATTTTGAAGAATTTAAGAAAATTTTCAGTTTCTAGGGAGAGAGAATTGTCCTAGGGAGAGGGAAAACCCAAGTGAAAACAAATTATAAACTTTATTAGGACTACAGAAAATAGATAATTTTAGATAATAGATAAAAATAGATAATAACTTGAGACCTCAAACACTACGGTACAAAAGAGGGACGACTAGGAAAGGTAAGGTACCAACAAAACTTAAGAATTTAGGAACGTCTCACAAACGCAAAAAAAAAACTCTGCAAATTCTTGACACAACGGTTCATTATCTTCTTTGTACAGATCACCCTTCTGTCTAGATCACTAGGTCTAAATGTCTAGATCCTAAATGTTAGATTAATTATTATTATCAATTATCACTAATTATTAACAATTTTATCAAGTAGGTACCTAGTGAAAATTATTATAATTTATTGTTGGGTATTAATAATTCGTATTTATTATTAATAATAATAATTATTAATTATGATTAATTAATACGATATAATCTGGGGTTTTTAATACTACGTCGGTAATAATTTTTCTATAAAAGAAGTACCTACCAACAAACATTCGAAATTACCTTCATTTCCGTAGCACGAAACGCACCTCAGAACAACAAACTCGACATCACTTAAGCCATATGATGTTCCAAAGATCTTGTTAGTATGAAAATGGACTTGTATTTCAACAGTTTGATACACGATCGTGTTGTGACGCACAATCTTTGAGCCCTCATTGTGAACGAACGGCTGGTCGTACACAGCTGCGGATGGTCTTAAAATATTCTACGGAACAAACTCTATCTAAATATGAAATAAAAAACATACCGTTCTATATGAATTTTTCGAGATATGAGATTTTCAAATTTTCAAAATTCGTTTTGAACCCCTTCCCCTTGACCTAGGGTTATGAAAAGTTTCGAGGACCATTGTGGGGTTGGTCGAAACCCATGAAAAAAATTTCGTAATTTTAACTCAACGCTAACTGGGCAAAGTGGCGCGGACGGCGGACGGCGTACGGCGGACGGACGGATTTTGGTTTATTATCTTCGATAATGAACCATTGGAATCGCCCAAAGAAAAAAATTTTTTAACCCCCCCTCAAAATTTGTTGGTTTACGTTTCAAGATACGTAGATTCAGAAAATCGAATAAAAAAAAATCCGTCCGTCCGCCGTACGCCGTACGCCGTCCGCCGTCCGCGCCACTTTGCCCAGTTAGCGTTGAGCTAAAATTACGAAATTTGGTTTCTGGGTTTGGACCAGCCCCACAATGATCCTCGAAACTTTTCATAACCCTAGGTCAAGGGGAAGGGGTTCAAAACGAATTTTGAAATTTTGAAAATTCCATATCTCGAAAAATTCATATAGAACGATATGTTTTTTATTTCATATTTAGATAGAGTTTGTTCCGTAGAATTTTTTAAGACCATTCGCAGCTTTGTACGACCAGCCGTTCGTTCACAATGACGGCTCAAAGATTGTGCCTCACAACACGATCGTGACTCAAACTGTTGAAATACAGGTCCATTTTCATACTAACAAGCTCTTTGAAACATCATATGGCTTAAGTGATGTCGAGTTTGTTGTTCTGAGGTGCGTTTCGTGCTACTGAAATGAAGGTAATTTCGAATGTTTGTTGGTAGGTACTTCTTTTATAGAAAAATTATTACCGACGTAGTATTAAAAACCACAGAATTATATCGTATTAATTAATCATAATTAATAATAATAATTATTAATAATGAATACAAATTGTTGATACCTAACAATAAATTATAATAATTTTCTCTAGGTACTTGATAAAATTGTTAATAATTAGTGATAATTGATAATAATAATTAATCTAACATTTAGGATCTAGACATTTAGACCTAGTGATCTAGACAAAAGGGTGATCTGTACAAAGAAGATAATGAACCGTTGTGTCAAGAATTTGCAGAGTTTTTTGGTTTATTATCTTCGATAATGAACCATTGGAATCGCCCAAAGAAAAAAAATTTTTAACCCCCCCTCAAAATTTGTTGGTTTACGTTTCAAGATACGTAGATTCAGACGGCGGACGGCGTACGGCGGACGGACGGATTTTTTTTTATTCGATTTTCTGAATCTACGTATCTTGAAACGTAAACCAACAAATTTTGAGGGGGGGTTAAAATTTTTTTTTCTTTGGGCGATTCCAATGGTTCATTATCGAAGATAATAAACCAAAAGAACTTGAGCTTGAATTATTGATGCTTGAAATAACCCATAATTTTGAAATGACCCAGCTACGCAGATATTTCTAGGAAATATGTAATTTATGTTTAAAACTCGGTAACATGTGCAAAAACTGAAAAATATGCAAGAATATGCAATTTTAAATGTCAAAAACATCTCCAAATACCTTAATTCGGATAAGTAGGTCACTATCTAACTCAGTACCGCTCGAACCTCCGTAGAGGAAACAACTGCTCGAGAAAAGCAAACAATAACGCGAGTGCAACCGGGTATTTTTTCTCTCGGTCGGCATTATGTCCGTGGAAAGTGGCGGAGGAAAGCCGTCGATCGCGGAAATTGTGTCGCGAACGGAGGCCGACCTTGCGAAACACAAAACGTTCACTCGGCAGATTCCTGACGGGGCCGTCAACAAATCGTTCGGTGAGTTATACAGCGTAGTGAAATCCCTATGCGAATGCTTACGCGAATGCGATGAACGGATCAGCGTGGAATCAAGAAAAGTCATCGAACTGCTGGAAGAGAACACCTCATTGAAATCTAGGATTGGCTTTCTGGAACAAAGGCCTAATAGAGAAGAATACTTCACTGATGAGGATATACTAGACCAAGAAACGGACGAGCAACAAAAGCAAAAGAGGAAGAGAATGCCATCGCAATCTCCAAATCTAGACTTGGGAGTACCAAATCAAGCTAGTTCATGTCCAAAACAAAATCAAACACGAGATCCTTCGCACGATAATTACACGACTGATGAAGACGACCTGGCTCAGGAGACAGGATGGATCCGTAAAAAAATAAAAAAGAAGAGATTCAATCACTCTAAACCAGAAAATAAAACTACACCTCCTATGGTTCCATCAACTTCCAGTAAGGGGAAAGAAAAGAAGGCATACCCCCTCCGCCGATAACAGTGGTTGGAATTAAGGAGTATCCGACTTTATTAGCCGTTCTCGAAGAGGCTACAGACAAGCAATGTAGGGTAACAGCCCTAAACAATGATCAATGGAAGGTAAATGTGCCGGATGGAGATACCTACCGTCTTGTATCGCTGATGCTAAAAGAAAACAATTTTCATTGGTTCAGCTATGAAAATAAAAACACGCGGGCCATTAAAGTGGTAGCCAGAGTTCTACACCAAACATGCCAGACGGAAGATATAATGGGTGATCTCCAAAAGCAAGGCTTAAAGGTAATAGACGCTATAAATCTGAAAAAAAGAGTCAGAAATGGAGAACAGGGGGCAAAAACTGTAACCTTCCGTGATCTCCCATTATTCATGCTGGCGTTTGACAACTCAGAAGTCCTGGAGAAAATTTATAACATCAAAACAATCCTAAATCTGGTTGTACGTATTGAACCCGTCAGGAAATCAGGACGCCAGATACCACAATGCAAGAAGTGTCAAGGGTACCTACACACAAAATCCTTCTGCGAAAAAGAGCCACGCTGCGTCAGGTGTGCAGGAAAACACTTATCTAGCGATTGTAAGTCACCCCTCGATTCGACCCCTAAATGCGTTAATTGCGGGAAGCACCATCCAGCTAATTACAGAGGCTGTGAAATTGCAAAGGAGCTCCAAAAAATTAGAAACCAATAACCCAAATTAGAAACCCAAATTAGAAACCCAAATAAGACTACCCAACCGACAAAAAGTAGTAACACCAAGGCTCCCCAGACCAGGAGAGCATCGGCGTCTTATGCAAGTGTTGTGGTAGGGAAACAAGATGGAAACGTGAGGGAACTGAAAGTACCTACTCTCAATAAGACTCCAACTGTAGAGGAAGCTCTTGGGAAACTACTCAAATTCATGGAACGACAAAATGCCACGAATAATGCTATGCTGGTGCGAATGGAAAAGCTAGAAAAAAGCTTATCTAAGCAGCGCTAAACCTATAGTACGTTATGGAGCATCAAACCTTTCGTATTGCAACCTGGAATGCCAATGGACTCATGAATCACGTCCCTGAACTTGAAGCATTCCTTTTTAACTCCAAGATTGGCATTTGCTTGATATCAGAAACTCACTTCACCAAGCAGAGCTATTTGCACATCAGGGGTTATCTAATTTACCACGCTCTTCATCCTGCTAATAAAGCTAGAGGGGGCTCAGCAGTTTTGATTAAAAATTCAATAAACATTATGTGCATTCCAAGATAGAAGATGAAACCATGCAAGTTACCTCAGTCAGTATTTCGCTAAAAGGTAAGGAGTGTAACATTTCTGCAATCTACTGTCCACCAAGGCATAACCTGAAGGAAGCTGATTACACAAAACTGTTCGCACAGGTCGGCAAAAGATTTATCATTGGAGGGGACTTCAATGCAAAACATACCTTTTGGGGTTCAAGGCTGACAACAGCTAAAGGACGGGAGCTTTTTAAAGCCGGGCAAAAAGGCAACTGCAAATTTATGTCATCAGGTGAGCCTACCTATAATTGGCCCACTGATGTTACAAAGACACCAGATATAATAGATTTCTTCGTATTGAAAGGTGTTTCTAGTAACTGTGCACATGTAAGTGGAAGTGCCGACTTGTCAGGAGACCACTCTGCTATCATACTAACTTTAAGTGAATCCGTCATCAACAAAGAACAAGTACCCTGGCTTTTTAATCATCAAACAAACTGGGAGGACTTCAGGACACACATATCAACACACATTGAGCTAAATAGGCTGCTGAGAACAACAGATCAATTGGACGTAGAGGTGGAAGAATTCACCGAATTGATACAAGAAGCAGCGTGGCGCTGTACCCCTGCCAGTACTGTACCTTCAAACAGAGATGGATTTATCTACCCGGTGGCTGTTCGAGAACTTCTGAGGAAGAAACGCAAAGCAAGAAAAAGATGGCAGATAACTAGATTTCCCGGAGACAAGACAAAACTAAATCAGCTAACGAAGAATTTGGATTCACTAATAAAGGAAATTAAACAAGAAACACTATCTAGGAATATTCAAGCACTAACAGCTGATCAAACCACTGATTACTCCTTGTATAAAGCCGTAAAAGGCACCAAACGACCGCAGATGCCAGCTTCACCCATTAGAACAGATGATGGGAAGTGGGCCAAAAGCGCAAAAGAGAAAGCTATGTTATTCGCGCAGCATCTATCCAAGTCCTTCTCTCCATTACCACAGCAAACAAGTGAAGAAGAACTAATCGTACATAATAGTGTGGACAGTATTGTGATAAAACCTGTGAAGTTCCAAGAGCTCTCTGCGTGTATCAAGCATGAGCTAAAAACAAAAAAAGCGCCAGGATACGATCTTATTAAGGGTCAAGTAATTAAAGAACTGCCCGAAAAAGGGGTGCGGAAGCTTTGTATCTGATAAATGCAGCTTTTCGGCTCAAATATGTCCCCTCATCGTGGAAGGCAGCAGAGATTATTATGATTTTAAAACCGGGAAAAGAGCCAACCGATGCCAGGTCGTATAGACCTATTTCACTGCTCCCAGTCATTTCAAAACTATTTGAAAAGCTACTCAAGAAAAGACTAAATGAAATCATAGAAGGCAAAAACCTGATACCACTACATCAATTTGGATTTAGAGCCAAGCACTCCACCGTAGAACAAGTCCACAGAGTAACTGATGTGATTGAAGAAGCCCTAGAGCATAGAAAGGTTTGCAGCGCGGTATTTCTCGACGTGTCACAGGCCTTTGATAAAGTTTGGCATAAGGGGCTGGTATACAAACTACAAGGCATGCTACCTCAGCAGTACTGCCACATACTCGAATCCTACCTCTCTGGAAGGTATTTCAGAATAAAAGTAGAGGATGAATATTCACAACTCGAGAGAATCACAGCAGGCGTACCTCAGGGAAGCGTTTTAGGACCCCTGCTTTATCTATTGTTCACGCAGGATGTGCCAATAACAGGAGAAACAACCGTAGCCACGTTCGCAGATGATACTGCAATTTTAGCTGTTGCAGATTCAGTAGAAGAATCGACAGGAAAACTCCAAGAAGCCACCGTTGCTGTACATGAAAATTAAATTTGGTTTTATTAAAAACCCGTTTTTAAAAAGATATTAAATTTTATTTACAACAAACGCACAAACAATCGGAATGCTACACAACTGAACTGTATGAGCAACGAGCGAAGACTGACAATGATAATCTGGGCTCGAGGGTATTTATGGTTTCTTCATGACAAAGAGAGTCATTGATGAAAGGTGAGTGGGTGGCGAGCGATAGCGAGCCGCCGCTGAGCTCGGTCGAAAGGTGCTGATCTGGCGACTGGTGACTCATATCCAGTCGCTGGCGATGAATGGGTTGCGTTGTTCTCACTGCTATAACTCCTCCCGCCTTAGAGTGGAACATGGGGGTGACTCATACTGGACGATGAGTCATTTCCTGTTGCACTGGTGGTTGAAACAGAAACTGCAAAGGAGAACTCGTTGGTTGCGGGTTAGCAATTTTGCGTTTTTTCAAAACAATATAAAGTCCGATTATAATTACTATAAGGATTAGTACATATGTTGGAGTAACTAATAAGTGGAGGTAATCATAATCATAATCAACATTTGAGTCAGGCGTTAGGAATGGCCAATGTTCGTTAAATTTTGGGAATGATGAGTAATCCTTTAGATTTAGTTTTAAGGGGCGAATTTCGGTCTTAGTTATTTCATTAGAGGGTATGAGCGGTATTCGCAGTGTCCCTTGAATTGACATTGTACTTCTGATGGGTTCGTTATTGATGAAAATTTCGTCTGTGGAAGGTTGAATTATCCACGTACCTTTGATACGTGTCAAGGTATTTCCTTTGTCGCCCTTGCTTTCAATTATGGTTTCGTTTTGAGAAGTTACGATGATGTGACCTGTTTCTGGTATGGGTAAGTAGAACGGGTCTCTGATCAAGATACTGGTGAATTGACATTCTGATAGGGAGTTGAATTTGATTACGTTTTGGGAACAATTGGATATTCCTGCAGTACATAATTGTTCATATTTACAATAATATTGATTATCATTCTTGTAACATTTATCGTTATTATCATATAGAATATTATAATTCTTATCTACTAGTACATATTTTGATGTGGGTACAATAGTTACATAGTCGGTACCTTGCGGAATGGGTACAGGTTGCAAAAGGTACAGTTGAAGGTTCAGGTCTTTATAGACTGGTAGGTTTACAATATATATTATTTCGTCTTCGTGCAGGGAGCAGGTCAATTTAGAGTTGAGTTCATATTCTACTAAATTGTTGAATAATTTCAATTTACTCTTTTTGTTTTCTTCCTTTATTTTCTGGAGTTCTAATTCTAGAGTTTGAAGGGGTATTACGCTCGGGTGCGTGATGCCGAATTTGCAAAAGGTGAGAGACGTTTCTATTTCTCTCAATTGGTCGTTAATAGAATTGGCATTTAGTACCATTTGAGCTGCGGCTTCGCGCAAGTAGGCTGATTGGCCATTTATTGAGGATTGGTTGTTGGAATACAATTTGGATAATTTGTTTTTTATTTCTTGGTTATTTTGATTTAGTGTAGCTATAGTTTCGTTATATCTCTGAATTAAGTCTATTACGAGGTGGTGTTCTTTATTTAATTGGTCCGAATTTTTCGCGTTTCCGTCCTTTAACTTTTTGATAAGTTTGTCATATTTTATTCTGTCGTCGTCATTAAGGTTACCAGTTATGAATTTAACAATTGAGCCGAGACCATTTATAAGGCCTCTTTTGGTGCGTCGTTTTGATGTGATGTTATTTCTTGGTCGAAGGTTTGTAATTTTCTCATTTGCGACGTGTAGTATAGAGTCGATCGTTTGTATGTGTTCTTGGAGGGCTGGTGATAATTTTGTAGTCTTTAGGTTATCTTTAAATTTTTGGAATGTGGTTGAAAGTTCTTCGAATGGGGAGAATACGTCTTTTAGGTCATATTGAATGATAAGTAAGTGTTCGTCTGTTTCTACGTAGGCAGGTCCGAGGTTGATAGGGAGTAGTCCTCCACTACTTCCAACGTTCAGGATTTCAGCGGCGAAGGCGCTTGAAATGGATCTGCAAAGAGGGTCAAGAATTAAATTGTTCTAACTGTTTTAGTAGGACATTATTGTAAATTTCTTCACGTAATTTAGGGATAAAATGTAGGGGTTTCCCTTGAGAAAGTAAGTCTGCGTATTTGCATACAAATAATCCGCAGTCGGACATGTTAGTCTGTCTGGGGATAGAGGAAATTGTGTTTAGTGTCCATTCGTTACGTTCTAATAATTCTCCGTATTTGTCTTTCCAGTCTTCCTTGAGGTATTCGAATACTGTTTCTAAAATGGAATCGCCATTATATCCTAAGGAGTCGTAGTACTCTATAGTTTTTAATTTAGGTCTGACTGCCACTAGTCTCCAATGAGCGGTCTCGTGAACTGGGATTAGAATTAACTCTTTGTCTCTGAGATTAGCCTTTTTTGAGTGATTTCTCACGCGGTTGTAACTTTTAAGGTACGATGTGTACAGGAAGGTATGGAACGCATAGGTACGAGGGAGTTTTATGATATCTTCATTTCTCAAGTTGATCAGTTCCATATAGGCGTTTATGACTTGGTCGTTTAACCAGTTTGTACCCTTGATAGAATTAATATCGTCTTCCGTCAGAGTTAACCGTAGTTTTCTTTCGATTTTCTGTTCACTAGCTTTGTTTTCGATTAGTTGGTCATTTACCTCTTCGGGGTCATCTATTATTTCTGTGTCTGAATCTGTTTTTAGGGCTCTTGGTCTTTTCACATTTTTCAGGTGTATTTTAGAACGTGTGTTATGGTGTCGGGGTTGGATTTCTGCTGTCTTCCTATTGAGGTCTTGGGTTATCATGGTTTCCTTGTTGTATCTTCGTTTGGTTTTGTCTTGTATCTGTTTTGTTTCTATGAATACTTCTCTTGGGATATCAGGCATTGTGGTTTCTCTTTTCTCGTTTAGTTTGTTAATGTTTTTCTCTTTCTCTATTGTTTGTTTGTCGTGTAAAATTTGGTATAGTTTGTCCATTTTCGTTTTATGTTCTGAGATGTACATGTTTGTTAATTTTGTTTCTATTTCGGGGGGAATAGGAGTTTTTGAACCAAATGTTCCATTGATTATTTCGTACGGCGTGATGCCTGTGCTAGAGTGAATACTATTGTTATAAGAGATTAACGCGTATTTGAATTTTTCTCTTATCGGAGTGGTTTTAAATTCATTGCTTTCTGACATTGTTCGGATAATTTCAATGATGGTGGAATGAAATCTTTCAATCGGGGAGTTGGAGTTAGGGTTCTGTGTACATGTGTAGTGGATGGTAATATTTTGAACCTTTAGGAACTCCTTTACGAGTGATGAGCTAAACTCGTTCCCATTGTCCATTATTATTTCTGAAGGGTTACCGTGATGTGATATGAAGGTTAAGAGTTTCTTTGTGATCTCTATGTTATTTAGTGATTTGAGGGGGTATGCCTGAGCATATTTCGAAAATTTATCTATAATTGTTAAGAATTTTTGTCTTTCGATAGTTAAGGTGTCTATGTGAACTGTCTCAAAGGGTTTTGTCGGAGTATGGGTAATGTTGAATGCTGGTTTTAATGGTTTCCTTTCGTACTTGCACTTCAGACAAAGTTCGCATCTGTTTATGATATTGGTTATATTTTCCTTTAAGTTTGGCCAAAAGTAGTGTCTTTTTATTTGTTGGTACGTTTCAGTTATTCCCCGGTGGAATCTTTCTGTTCTGTGATTGTACAAGATTATGTTCGTTTGGTCTTCTAGATCTTCAACGTCTTTTCTGTATATTTGATGAATTTTATTTCTGAATTTTTGAATTTTTTCATGAGAATTGTTGAAATTAGAGCGTAAATGTCTGTTTCGAAGTATAGTCCGTAGGATACTTTGGGTGTTATGTGTTCGATTAAGAATTTTGTTATCTCATTTTCTAAGTTTCGTTGAGGGAATTTTACTGTAGTACGGGTTTTTTCGTTTTGGAATAATTTTTCGATTTTTATGTCAGTATTAAAATGTTCTCCTACTTGGATTATTATTTGATTTTTGCAATGGTTTATGGCTTCATTTTTTATTGGGATCAGAGCAGTATCTTTTCCTTCTTTGTCAGAATGTACAGTTCCTTTGTCTGTTTCGTCTTGGTCGAAGTTTACTATGAGAGAGGGTGTAATTTCTTTAGGTTTCGGTGTTACTTCTTTTACGTGTACTTCGATTCTAGAAAGTGCGTCCGCGTTTTGATTATGTTTTCCCTTTTTGTATTTAATTTCGAAATCAAACTCTTCCAGCCTGAGTTTCCAGCGGAAAAGTTTAGAATTTGGTTCCTTCAGGGAGTGAAGCCATTGGAGAGGCTGATGGTCAGTTTCTAACGTGAATTTTCGGCCATATAGGTAGGGTCGAAAGTACTGACAGGCCCAAACACATGCGAGGAGCTCTCGTTCAATCGTGGAAAGTTTCCTTTCTGTATCATTGAGAGTGCGGCTAGCATATGCGACTGGATGCGTCTCTCCGTCAAATTTTTGTGATAGGACGGCGCCAAGGGCAACTCCTGAGGCGTCTGTGTTAAGTAGGAATGGTTTCTCGAAATCGGGGTATTTTAGGACTGGATCATTTGTTAGAAGGGTTTTACATTGTTCAAAACATTTGATGTATTCTGGATCAGTGATGACTATCTTGTTTCCTTTCTTTAATCGTGTAGTTAGTGGTTTTGTGAATTCTGCCAGATTTTTGATAAACTTCCTGTAATACGACAATAGTCCTAGGAAACCCTTTAATTCTTTGTTGGTTTTTGGGATTGGAAATTTTTGTATTGCTTCTATTTTTTTGGGGTTCGGTTTTATTCCTTCTTCGGTAATTTGGTGCCCTAGAAATGCCACTTCTTTCCTTAAGAACTCGGTCTTATCTAATTGGACCTTAAGGTTCGCTTGGCGGAGTCTTTCAAAGATGGTTCTCAATCTTACCATATGTTCTTGTAGGCTGGATGAGAAGACTATGATGTCATCCATATACACCGCGCATATTTCGTTTTGGACTCCTCGAAGGCAATTGTCCATTAAACGTTGAAATGTGCTAGGGGCATTTTTAAGTCCAAATGGCATTTTCTTGAATTCCCATTTCCCGTGTTCAGAGCTGAATGCGGTTTTAGGGATACTTGCCTTGTCCATGTTGACCTGCCAGAATCCGGAAGTGAGATCTAACGTTGTAAAATATTTGCACTTCCCCAATTTTGATAAAATGTCTTCTATGTTAGGTAGGTTGTAGCGGTCGTCTAGCGTTTTATTGTTAAGGGCTCTGTAGTCTATGACAATTCTAAATTTTTTCTTCCCGGATGCGTCGTCTTTCTTAGGGACTATCCAAAGGGGAGAGTTATAGGGGGAGTTAGATGGTTGTATAATGTCATTGTCTAACATTTTTTGGATTTGGTTCTTTACTTCGGATTTGTAGACTTCAGGGTATCTGTACGACTTGGAATAAACCGGAATCTCGTCTGTTGTACGTATTTCGTGTGTGGTCATGTTAGTCGTGCTTAACGGTTCGTTTTCGTCGTAAAATACGTCAGGGTATTCTTTCAAGAGTTTGTGTAGTTCGGATCTTTCTTCGTGATTTAAGTGGTCTTGTCGAATGTTGGGAATGATTTGTTTCATTTTTCGTGTTAAGTTAATATTGTTAATTACCAATTTTTTCCTTGTTTTGTCTGTGTTATTTTCGGTTGCAAGCATTTCGTTGGATATTGGTTCGGCGGAGTTTAGAGATTTCACATTGAATGTAAGGGGGGTATCTGATGTGTTGATGGCGATGCATCTAGCGATATGGTTCTTTACCTTGACCAAACAATTAGGGATTTCAATTGGTCCTATTTTCTTGTGGTTGATTATAGCTGTTCCATTTTCGATATTAGTAAGGTGGATTTCAATCTGTTTTCCTGCTCTAGGGGGAATTTTGTATTTTTTAATCGGTATGTTGGTCTGTGTAATTGAATTGTGAGCTGTTTTGTTTTTTAGAGGTGTGTTCATTTTTCTTGTTGGTTTTTGAGGAACGCTATGGTGTTTAAGCGGAATGATTATGTCACATATTGTAATGGTGTTTCTTTTTAGATTGAGAATTGCTCCAAGTTTCTCTAAATTGTCCCATCCTAAAAGAAAGTCAAAATTTGCATGGAAATTGAAGACGTAAAATTTGCAAGGAATAATATTCTTAGTGCTAGGGTTAATAAAGTCACTGTCTATTCTTATACTATGGGTGCCGTTAGTATAGCCATGTGATGAAGTCACTGAGAATCGGTCCTGTTTCATGAAGGTCTTGAAATGTTCGTGTGCGATGTTGTCGCGAACGAAGCTGCTGGATGATCCGGTATCTATTAGTACCTTGAAGTTGTTATGGGTGGTAAGGTACGGAAGTCGGATCGAAGTACCGAGGTGATTCAGGTTAAGTCTTGGTATTCGTCTTCCTTGTCTAAAAAATAGTCATTGGTTTCTTCCTCTTCTTCCTCCTCTTGTTCGACGTGGTTGTTCGGCCCCAGAGATCACCTCTGGAGACCTCAGCCCTAGTTCCCATTATTCCCGCTACTAGCGTCTTTCCAGTTTCTTCAGCTCACTCCACACAACTTCCTCCATACCGAAATTCCTACACACCGACTCCATAACACGTACCTTCACTTGCCAATATTTACCGAATAAAGACAATTACACGATTTCCCCGACACACAATAATTTCCGATTATTATTTACCGAATTATAAATGCCAGTTGGGGTAACATGCTGAGAGAAAGGGCCACAGATGAATTACCTTATGGATACTAATGAATATTAAGGTCGTGATGTGACCGCCATCTTGTCTCCCCACCCGAACACCTGTATCTCAGTCAGTCTAATCGCTTTACCAGTGTAACTTCGCGTTCCCCAATTTCGAATGTTTTCCAATAATACTTCCAAATAAAACACCGATTTACCGACGCAATTGTTTCGTTGACTAATCCCGAGAATACTTTACATGGTGCCGAAACCCTTTATACGGTAATTGTGCGTGAATTTCCGCGATTGCCGTCATGGAACCAGTTTCCCAACCCACAATGCCCGACGCGGGTTCTTTGTCTACCGATGCCCAATTGATTTGCCAGAAGCTTCGCCTCGATGTGAGTACAGAAACGTTTGCCAATAACGCCCGATGGGTGATGGAGCATTTGGGATCTGACAAAATTCCGAAATCAGCTTACTCGATGCTCAAGTCTGTGGTATCAACCCTCATCACGATAGATTCTATATCTGCGGCGGCCATGTGTCGACCATCTTTTCAACAACTTGAAAAATCAATTGCCCGACTCGATGATGTGATCAATAAGTTTCATTCCCTTGCTTTCTACGAACATTTTCAACACGTCGTATTTTCGAGGGCCGTTCGGAGATACGTGACTTTCCGATTCGAAGACGCAAGGGCGACGTTTGAGAATTCTCTGGATGAAACACTCGATCTTCCCAACGTCAACAAACTCCGGGCCCTACTACAAAAATTGGGACCTTCCCTGCAACGTTGGATTACGCCGCACATCTCAAATGGGACCCCATTTTCTCAAGTCTGGGATGAATTATTTGACGTCGTTGACAAAGCTGTATCATACCGCTCTCCCGCTTCCTCCCCTGTCCCTACCTCTAACCCATCTCGATTCGCTCGTTCCTCGCCCCAATCAGCCCCACGTGAGCAACCACTTTCCCCCTCCTTCCTACCACGCAAACCGATGAAACCTACACAGTACTCCCAGCCTACTCAACAACGGACGCCATCCAAACCGACTCGGAATTCAGCGCCTGCCTCGCATCGTCACGTAAGCCCACCTGTTATCTCTCAAGCCATGTTACCCTTCCCAGAACGGCATGTAAACTTTTTCCCGCGACACCTCAGTTTCCATTATACAGACACACACCACACCAATAAGGTTGTTTTGCCTCGCTCCCGATTCATTACAGTAAATGTCCTTTTCCCCTATCGATTGCTATGTCTTCCTATACCTTCCTACATTCCAACTGCTACCTTTCGCCCCCGGGGTCCTCCCTTGGGGGGGGGAGGATGTTCGGCCCCAGAGATCACCTCTGGAGACCTCAGCCCTAGTTCCCATTATTCCCGCTACTAGCGTCTTTCCAGTTTCTTCAGCTCACTCCACACAACTTCCTCCATACCGAAATTCCTACACACCGACTCCATAACACGTACCTTCACTTGCCAATATTTACCGAATAAAGACAATTACACGATTTCCCCGACACACAATAATTTCCGATTATTATTTACCGAATTATAAATGCCAGTTGGGGTAACATGCTGAGAGAAAGGGCCACAGATGAATTACCTTATGGATACTAATGAATATTAAGGTCGTGATGTGACCGCCATCTTGTCTCCCCACCCGAACACCTGTATCTCAGTCAGTCTAATCGCTTTACCAGTGTAACTTCGCGTTCCCCAATTTCGAATGTTTTCCAATAATACTTCCAAATAAAACACCGATTTACCGACGCAATTGTTTCGTTGACTAATCCCGAGAATACTTTACAGTGGTCTTCTTGATCGTCTTGTTCTTTAGAATTGAGTTCGTGATTCAATGTCGTTTGGTATGACATTGTATCTTTGTTCCGGAGGTGGTAAGGAATAAATGGTGTGTTTGGTTTTTGGAATGTTTTTTGCTGTTGTGGTGGAGAAAATGGTTTTTTGTAGGGACCTTCTTGTTTGTTTGATGGTCCCGGGTTATTGTTGGATGGCCCTGGCTTATTAAATGGTTTGTAAACCTTGCCTTGTTCATTTCGCACGAAGGGCCTAGGTGATGGGGTATAGGTTGTCGGATTGGGTTTAAAGCTTCTCTGTTTCTCCAGATGCTTTCTCCTAAGGTTAGGAAATTGATACTCGTTCGTGAGTATTCTGACAGCGTCATTTAGGTCAGTTGGACCTTTGGTGATCAATAGTCTGCCTATTTCCTCGTTTAATCCCATTAAGAATCCTCGTAGTGCGACTCTCTCCATTAGTTTAAGAGTTGTGGTCGTGTAGGGGTCTACGGAATTATTTAATTTCGCTACGAGTAGCGTGAACATCTTTTGAACCCTTGAATGAAATTCGAAAGGGTTTTCATTACTCCTTTGTTGGAGTTTTCCTAATTCTAGGATTAAGTGTTCTTCGTCTCTCTTGTCATCAAAATTGGCAATTAGGGCCGATTTGATTTCATCCCACGTGTTCAATGGGGAGTTGAAGATGCCAACAGCCGCCTTGCCCTTGATTTTAGCCCTTATGTTATTAAGAATGCTTTTATTCGTGTAGCAATTGGGATTTGCATGGTCGAAGAAATGGTTGATTAACTCCTGGCATCTTTCTAGGAATTGCGCAAGAATCTCAGGTTCGCCTGTGAAATCAGGGATGCCACTGTAATCTGTTTTATCGGGTTTCCCGTTTTGATGAGACGCTGAGGGTCTTACAGCAGCAACCAATTGCTGGAACTGTTCTGGCGTAATGCCAAGAAATTGTTGTACAATAGGCTGTGTGTCGGGCATATTGGTGGACGAAGTGCTTGGGGTTTGAGCGGTTGGTCTTAAGAGTTCTCTGGGGGTTTGAGCGATCGGTCTCAAGAGTTCTCTAAGAATGTTCGATCTATTAGACGGCGGAGAATAGGGTCGACCGGTTACTCTATTCCTATTTTCAGAGGAGGATTTATCTTTTATCCTACCTTGAAGGGATTGTAGAGCGCTTTTTCTATGGTCTTTTCCCGCCGTCGTGAAAGGTATTAGTGATATAATACGAGTAAGTACGAAATTTTGTACTTACAGGATCAGGATGAGCATCTCTTGAAGTCTCTTCTGTCCTGATGCGATCTGGTTACGGTCTGGTCACGATCTCAGCCTCAGATCGGGTCGTCTCGTCCGATGGTGCGTGTTGGGTTCGTCTCTCGAAAGAACGCGTTCGTGTTTCGAAGACTTGCTTGGTTACTCGATCCTTAAACTTTAAAAAGTTCTTAACCGCGAAAAGACACGTTAGTATTTCGGGGGTAATGGACCGGTCCTACCGACTGCGCCAATTAAATTTGGTTTTATTAAAAACCCGTTTTTAAAAAGATATTAAATTTTATTTACAACAAACGCACAAACAATCGGAATGCTACACAACTGAACTGTATGAGCAACGAGCGAAGACTGACAATGATAATCTGGGCTCGAGGGTATTTATGGTTTCTTCATGACAAAGAGAGTCATTGATGAAAGGTGAGTGGGTGGCGAGCGATAGCGAGCCGCCGCTGAGCTCGGTCGAAAGGTGCTGATCTGGCGACTGGTGACTCATATCCAGTCGCTGGCGATGAATGGGTTGCGTTGTTCTCACTGCTATAACTTGAATGGACGAAGAAGTGGCGGATGAAACTCAATGAAACAAAATCAACACATGTCAACTTCACGAATAAAAAGATAACACCGATCCCTCTGGTAATAAATCGGAATATCATACCATATGCAAATTCAGCAAAATACCTGGGCATGACATTAGATGCCAAGTTAAAATGGAAAGAACACGTTGAGAAAAAAAACTCTGCAAATTCTTGACACAACGGTTCATTATCTTCTTTGTACAGATCACCCTTCTGTCTAGATCACTAGGTCTAAATGTCTAGATCCTAAATGTTAGATTAATTATTATTATCAATTATCACTAATTATTAACAATTTTATCAAGTACCTAGTGAAAATTATTATAATTTATTGTTAGGTATTAATAATTCGTATTTATTAATAATAATAATTATTAATAATAATTATTATTAATTATGATTAATTAATACGATATAATTATGGGGTTTTTAATACTACGTCGGTAACAATTTTTCTATAAAAGAAGTACCTACCAACAAACATTCGAAATTACCTTCATTTCCGTAGCACGAAACGCATGCACCTCAGAACAACAAACTCGACATCACTTAAGCCATATGATGTTCCAAAGAGCTTGTTAGTATGAAAATGGACCTGTATTTCAACAGTTTGATTCACGATCGGGTTGTGAGGCACAATCTTTGAGCCGTCATTGTGAACGAACGGCTGGTCGTACAAAGCTGCGGATGGTCTTAAAAAATTCTACGGAACAAACTCTATCTAAATATGAAATAAAACACATACCGTTCTATATAAATTTTTCGAGATATGATATTTTCAAAATTTCAAAATTCGTTTTGAACCCCTTCCCCTTGACCTAGGGTTTTGAAAAGTTTCGAGGACCATTGTGGGGTTGGTCGAAACCCATAAAAAAAATTTCATAATTTTAACTCAACGCTAACTGGGCAAAGTGGCGCGGACGGCGGACGGCGTACGGCGGACGGACGGATTTTTTTTTTTATTCGATTTTCTGAATCTACGTATCTTGAAACGTAAACCAACAAATTTTGAGGGGGGGTTAAAAAAATTTTTTCTTTGGGCGATTCCAATGGTTCATTATCGAAGATAATAAACCAAAAGGAAGAACTATCCATCAAGTTCAGGAAACTTTACTGGCTCATGGGACGATGTTCACAACTCAATATCCACAATCAAGACAGTGCTAATGCCCATTTGGACCTATGGCATCCAGCTGTGGGGTTGCACAGCTAAGACGAATATCAAAATTATACAAACATTTCAGAATAAGGTTCTGAGGAGCATAGTAAACGCTCCTTGGTATGTAAGGAATGATGACCTCCACAAAGACCTCCAAGTGGAGACAGTCACCGATGTCATAAAGAAGCTAGCTATGGGATATGAGCGCAGGCTTCTTAAACATCCAAATTCGGCTGCTACCCAGCTACTAGACAACTCACAACAAATTCGACGCCTGAAGAGAACCAAGCCCCTGGACCTTCTGTGCTGACAATGAGTGACGTGCAGTTCAAGTGCGGTAAAAGTTAATGAGCTCTCACCGCAAAAAGTGTTAAAATTTGTGAACTAAATAGCTAGATAGTTACCTGATTTATCAATGTAATTATCTGAATAAACGCATGGAAAAACAACTATCTAACTATGTCACTTTCTATTGAAAACACCTGCAGATATCCTGTGTTATATAATATATAACACAGGATATATTATTATGCTAATTCCGAACCCGAGTCATAACATCGATAAATAAGAAACGGTGACAGCTATTAATTGAAGGATTGAATCTTTAATATCTTGAAGTATAATTTTTTCCATATCGACAGAAATATATGATGCCCTTCATATTCATCATTCATGGCAATACGGTTTCATCTACTTGACGAGGAAGGTCACATCAACTATGGCCAGCACACCAGTAGCTGCTGCAAAGACACCCCTCATCATCATGTCTGTATTGTCGTATTCGAGAAAGATCATCACTCCTCCTCCTATGTAGAACACAGCAATGATGATCATCAACACCAAGATGAGTGTCTTGCCAAGAGATTTGCCGTATGTGTACAGTTGTGACCTGAGGAATACGAGTAGAAAACAGAAAATGTTTGGATCTTATTTAAGACGTTGAAATACACTCTTTATCTCAACCAAAAATCTCCTGTCAGAGTGATACTACCTCACCTCGAGGCTCAAAGAAGCATTAAATTTTGCTCAATAATTAAATATTGTTGAAAGAATCAACTAAATTCAATAATTGTATAACAAACTGTATTACATTCTCGTCCAAAAACACAACAACCAACTTTTTTTGAGCATATCGCAATATCAACAATTAAACACCTGTTTCTTGCGACTGTAGTTACCACTACACTGCTCCCTCTGTCTCTTGAGGCCTGTCCTAAGGTCGAAGATCTGCTTTTGCCAACCGATCGGCATGAAGCCGGCGACTCTTCCTTCCCATTTGTACGCCGAACAGAACGTCATTATGGCGCTTCTTCACAACCCAAGGTCCAGTCCACAGTGGTTGGAGCTTTGGGGAGAGTCCTCTGATTCGCCGAGGCTCATATACCCACACCCAGTCATCTTCTTTGAACTGTGGTTTCTTTGCACGGCGATCAAACGTTTCCTTCTGAGTGCGCATCTTCAGCTGAGCCTCTTCTTTAGCGAAGGTTCGGACCTGGTCAAGTTGCTCTCGGAGTTTCAGTGCATAAGAAGTGTTCAGTCTTTCGGCTTGGTGAGGCGGGCGAACGAGATTTTCGGGTAAATGGAGATCCCTCCCATACATAACCTGCGCTGGGGACAAGCCGGTGGTACCATGAGGTGTGGAACGGTATGCCAAGAGGAATAGGGAATCTTTTCGTCCCAGTCCTTCTGGTGTTTACCCACAAATTTGGCTATGTATTTTGTTAGGGTCCGATTCAGCTTCTCCACTAACCCTGCAGATTGCGAGTGTAATGCCGTGGACCGTGTACGATGCATGCCCAAGATACTCCCAACTTCCTTCACCAAGGTAGCCTCAAAGTTGCGCCCTTGGTCAGTGTGAATTTCAAAAGGTACTCCGGTGTGACTAAAGACTTGCTCCACCAGAGCAAAAGTAATTGTTGAAGCCTCTTGATTTGGAAGTGCTATGGCCTCAGGCCACTTGGAAAAATAATCTGCAGCTACAAGCACATATTTGTTCCTCCTTGCTGATATAGGAAATGGTCCTAAAATATCCACGCCCATTCTTTCAAAAGGTGCTCCCACTGCCATCTGTTGAAGGGGGGCGGGGTTGACAGGTCCTGATCCTTTAAACTTTTTGCAAACTTGACAAGTTTTACACCATGCAAGGACATCTGTCGTCATGCCAGGCCAAAAAAACTCTGCAAATTCTTGACACAACGGTTCATTATCTTCTTTGTACAGATCACCCTTCTGTCTAGATCACTAGGTCTAAATGTCTAGATCCTAAATGTTAGATTAATTATTATTATCAATTTTATCAAGTACCTAGTGAAAATTATTATAATTTATTGTTAGGTATTAATAATTCGTATTTATTATTAATAATAATTATTATGAATAATTCATAATTATTATGATTAATTAATACGATATAATTCTGGGGTTTTTAATACTACGTCGGTAATAATTTTTTTATAAAAGAAGTACCTACCAACAAACATTCGAAATTACCTTTATATCGAATCGAGGTGTTTATTCGATTTCGAATGGACCTTCAAGAAGAGTAATTGTCGACTCAAATACATCGTGAAAACGAAAAAAAGTTGACTTCATATCGACTCGAGATGTTTATTTGAGTTCGAATGGACCTTCAACAGGAGCAATTGTCGACTCAAATACATCGAACATAACGAAAAAAGTCGACTTCATATCGAATCGAGGTGTTTATTTGAATTCGAATGGACCTTCAAGAAGAGTAATTGTCGACTCAAATACATCGTGAAAACGAAAAAAAGTTGACTTCATATCGACTCGAGGTGTTCATTTGAGTTCGAATGGACCTTCAAGGAGATCAATTGTCGACTCTAATACATCGTGAAAACGAAAAAAAGTTGACTTCATATCGACTCGAGGTGTTTATTTGAGTTCGAATGGACCTTGAAGAAGAGTAATAATTACAATAATTTTCGACTCAAATTTATCGAACAGAACGAAAAAATTAGACTTAATGTCGAATCGAGGTGTTTATTTGAATTCGAATGGACCTTCATGAAGAGTAATTGTCAACTAAAATGCATCGAACATAACGAAAAAAGTGCTTACCGTTTGGAGGCTGCGGCTAAAAATCGAGAAACATGGAACATGCTTTAGCTATGTCTTCTTTCTCTGTTTGTTTTTTTATTCGAAAAATGTGATCAAATACGAGTTGTCATGACGGCAATGGAAACGATGTATGTTTTCTAATTAGCTTCCCTGGTAATGAAGCTTCGACCCTCACACATAAGATTGTTTACTAACCATTTAAAACATCGCATTGTTGGATTAATATCTCGTAGATAAATATAAAACTGCGACATAAATGCGTGATAAATCGAGAGCTTTCCAACGAATGGAGAACGATTTTTGTCCGATGAAAACTAAAGAAGTTTCATTTCCCTAGAAACGACTCGGTTGTACGTGAAAATCATTAAAAAATTTCGTCACCCATTTTTGTGACCATTTTTTGTGACATTTTTCGGCTAGTTAGTCCAAGGCTAAAGCATGTTCCATGCTAAAAGTCGAATTCATATCGAATCGAGGTGTTTATTTGAATTCGAATGGACCTTCAAGAAGAGTAATTGTCGACTCAAATACCTCGAACATAACGGAAAAAGTCGACTTCATATCGACTCGAGGTGTTTATTTGAGTTCGAATGGACCTTCAACAAGAGCAATCGTCGACTCAAATACATCGAACATAACGAAAACTGTCGACTTCATATCGAATCGAGGTGTTTATTTGAATTCGAATGGACCTTCAAGAAGAGTAATTGTCGACACAAATACACCGTGAAAACGAAAAAAAAGTAGACTTCATATCGACTCTAGGTGTTCATTTGATTTCGAATGGACCTTCAAGAAGAGCAATTGTCGACTCATATACATCGTGAAAACGAAAAAAGTTGACTTCATATCGACTCGAGGTATTTATTTGGGTTCGAATGGACCTTCAACAAGAGCAATTGTCGACTCAAATACATCGAGAAAACGAAAAAAAGTTGACTTCATATCGACTCGAAGTGTTCATTTGAGTTCGAATGGACCTTCCAGAAGATCAATTGTCGACTCAAATACATCGTGAAAACGAAAAAAAGTTGACTTCATATCGACTCGAAGTATTTATTTGTGTTCGAATGGACCTTCAACTAGAGCAATTGTCGACTCAAATACATCGTGAAAACGAAAAAAAGTTGACTTCATATCGACTCGAAGTATTTATTTGTGTTCGAATGGACCTTCAACTAGAGCAATTGTCGACTCAAATACATCGTGAAAACGAAAAAAAATTGACTTCATATCGACTCGAGGTGTTCATTTGATTTCGAATGGACCTTCAAGAAGAGCAATTGTCGACTCATATACATCGTGAAAACGAAAAAAGTTGACTTCATATCGACTCGAGGTATTTATTTGAGTTCGAATGGACCTTCAACAAGAGCAATCGTCCACTCAAATACATCGTAAAAACGAAAAAAAAGTTGACTTCATATCGACTCGCGGTGTTCATTTCAGTTCGAATGGACCTTCAAGAGGAGCAATTCTCGACTCAAATACTTCGTGAAAACGAAAAAAAAGTGGACTACATATCGACTCGAGGTGTTTATTTGAGATCGAATGGACCTTCAACAAGAGCAATTGTCGACTCAAATACATCGAACATAACGAAAAAAGTCGACTTCATATCGAATCGAGGTGTTTATTTGAAGTCGAATGGACCTTCAAGAAGAGTAATTGTCGACTCAAATACGTCGAACATAACGAAAAAAGTCGACTTCATATCGAATCGAGGTGCTTATTTGAATACGAATGGACCTTCAAGAAGAGTAATTGTCGACTCAAATACATCGAACATAACGAAAAAAGTCGACTACATATCGAATTGAGGTGTTTATTTGAGTTTGAATGGACCTTCACGAAGAGTAATTGTCGACTCAAATACATCGAACATAACGAAAAAAGTTGACTTCATATCGACTCGAAGTGTTTATTTGAGTTCGAATGGACCTTCAAGAAGATCAATTGTCGACTCAAATACATCGTGAAAACGAAAAAAAGTTGACTTCATATCGACTCGAGGTGTTCATTTAAGTTAGAATGGACCTTCAAGAGGAGCAATTGTCGACTCAAATACTTCGTGAAAACGAAAAAAAGTTGACTACATATCGACTCGAGGTGTTTATTTGAATTCGAATGGACCTTCAAGAAGAGTAACTGTCGACTCAAATACATCGTGAAAACGAAAAAAAGTTGACTTCATATCGACTCGAGGTGTTTATTTGAGTTCGAATGGACCTTGAAGAAGAGTAATAATTACAATAATTGTCGACTCAAATTTATCTAACAGAACGAAAAAATTAGACTTAATGTCGAATCGAGGTGTTTATTTGAATTCGAATGGACCTTCATGAAGAGTAATTGTCAACTAAAATGCATCGAACATAACGAAAAAAGTCGAATTCATATCGAATCGAGGTGTTTATTTGAATTCGAATGGACCTTCAAGAACAGTAATTGTCGACTCAAATACCTCGAACACAACGAAAAAAGTCGACTTCATAGCGACTCGAGGTGTTTATTTGAGTTCGAATGGACCTTCAACAAGAGCAATTGTCGACTCAAATACATCGAGAAAACGAAAAAAAGTTGACTTCATATCGACTCGAAGTGTTCATTTGAGTTCGAATGGACCTTCCAGAAGATCAATTGTCGACTCAAATACATCGTGAAAACGAAAAAAAGTTGACTTCATATCGACTCGAAGTATTTATTTGTGTTCGAATGGACCTTCAACTAGAGCAATTGTCGACTCAAATACATCGTGAAAACGAAAAAAAAGTTGACTTCATATCGACTCGAAGTATTTATTTGTGTTCGAATGGACCTTCAACTAGAGCAATTGTCGACTCAAATACATCGTGGAAACGAAAAAAAATTGACTTCATATCGACTCGAGGTGTTCATTTGATTTCGAATGGACCTTCAAGAAGAGCAATTGTCGACTCATATACATCGTGAAAACGAAAAAAGTTGACTTCAGATCGACTCGAGGTATTTAATTGAGTTCGAATGGACCTTCAACAAGAGCAATTGTCCACTCAAATACATCGTAAAAACGAAAAAAAAGTTGACTTCATATCGACTCGCGGTGTTCATTTGAGTTCGAATGGACCTTCAAGAGGAGCGATTCTCGACTCAAATACTTCGTGAAAACGAAAAAAAAGTGGACTACATATCGACTCGAGGTGTTTATTTGAGATCGAATGGACCTTCAACAAGAGCAATTGGCGACTCAAATACATCGAACATAACGAAAAAAGTCGACTTCATATCGAATCGAGGTGTTTATTTGAAGTCGAATGGACCTTCAAGAAGAGTAATTGTCGACTCAAATACGTCGAACATAACGAAAAAAGTCGACTTCATATCGAATCGAGGTGCTTATTTGAATTCGAATGGACCTTCAAGAAGAGTAATTGTCGACTCAAATACATCGAACATAACGAAAAAAGTCGACTACATATCGAATTGAGGTGTTTATTTGAGTTTGAATGGACCTTCACGAAGAGTAATTGTCGACTCAAATACATCGAACATAACGAAAAAAGTTGACTTCATATCGACTCGAAGTGTTTATTTGAGTTCGAATGGACCGTCAAGAAGATCAATTGTCGACTCAAATACATTGTGAAAACGAAAAATAGTTGACTTCATATCGACTCGAGGTGTTCATTTAAGTTAGAATGGACCTTCAAGAGGAGCAATTGTCGACTCAAATACTTCGTGAAAACGAAAAAAAGTTGACTACATATCGACTCGAGGTGTTTATTTGAATTCGAATGGACCTTCAAGAAGAGTAACTGTCGACTCAAATACATCGTGAAAACGAAAAAAAGTTGACTTCATATCGACTCGAGGTGTTTATTTGAGTTCGAATGGACCTTGAAGAAGAGTAATAATTACAATAATTGTCGACTCAAATTTATCGAACAGAACGAAAAAATTAGACTTAATGTCGAATCGAGGTGTTTATTTGAATTCGAATGGACCTTCAAGAACAGTAATTGTCGACTCAAATACCTCGAACACAACGAAAAAAGTCGACTTCATATCGACTCGAGGTGTTTATTTGAGTTCGAATGGACCTTCAAGAAGAGTAATTGTCGACTCAAATACCTCGAACATAACGAAAAAAGTCGACTTCATATCGACTCGAGGTGTTTATTTGAGCTCGAATGGACCTTCGACAAGAGCAATAGTCGACTCAAATACATCGTAAAAACGAAAAAAAAAGTTGACTTCATATCGACTCGCGGTGTTCATTTGAGTTCGAATGGACCTTCAAGAGGAGCTATTCTCGACTCAAATACTTCGTGAAAACGAAAAAAAATTGACTTCATATCGACTCGAGGTGTTCATTTGATTTCGAATGGACCTTCAAGAAGAGCAATTATCGACTCATATACATCGTGAAAACGAAAAAAGTTGACTTCATATCGAATCGAGGTGTTTATTTGAATTCGAATGGACCTTCCAGAAGATCAATTGTCGACTCAAATACATCGTGAAAACGAAAAAAAGTTGACTTCATATCGACTCGAAGTATTTATTTGTGTTCGAATGGACCTTCAACTAGAGCAATTGTCGACTCAAATACATCGTGAAAACGAAAAAAAGTTGACTTCATATCGACTCGCGGTGTTCATTTGAGTTCGAATGGACCTTCAAGAGGAGCGATTCTCGACTCAAATACTTCGTGAAAACGAAAAAAAAGTGGACTACATATCGACTCGCGGTGTTTATTTGAGATCGAATGGACCTTCAACAAGAGCAATTGTCGACTCAAATACATCGAACAGAACGGAAAAAGTCGACTTCATATCGAATCGAGGTGCTTATTTGAATTCGAATGGACCTTCAAGAAGAGTAATTGTCGACTCAAATACATCGAACATAACGAAAAAAGTTGACTTCATATCGACTCGAAGTGTTTATTTGATTTCGAATGGACCTTCAAGAAGAGCAATTATCGACTCATATACATCGTGAAAACGAAAAAAGTTGACTTCATATCGACTCGAGGTATTTATTTGAGTTCGAATGGACCTTCAAGAAGAGTAACTGTCGACTCAAATACATCGTGAAAACGAAAAAAAGTTGACTTCATATCGACTCGAGGTGTTTATTTGAGTTCGAATGGACCTTGAAGAAGAGTAATAATTACAATAATTGTCGACTCAAATTTATCGAACAGAACGAAAAAATTAGACTTAATGTCGAATCGAGGGGTTTATTTGAATTCGAATGGACCTTCATGAAGAGTAATTGTCAACTAAAATGCATCGAACATAACGAAAAAAGTAGAATTCATATCGAATCGAGGTGTTTATTTGAATTCGAATGGACCTTCAAGAAGAGTAATTGTCGACTCAGATACCTCGAACATAACGAAAAAAGTCGACTTCATATCGACTCGAGGTGTTTATTTGAGTTCGAATGGACCTTCAACAAGAGCAATTGTCGACTCAAATACATCGAGAAAACGAAAAAAAGTTGACTTCATATCGACTCGAAGTATTTATTTGTGTTCGAATGGACCTTCAACTAGAGCAATTGTCAACTCAAATACATCGTGAAAACGAAAAAAAGTTGACTTCATATCGACTCGAAGAATTTATTTGTGTTCGAATGGACCTTCAACTAGAGCAATTGTCGACTCAAATACATCGTGAAAACGAAAAAAAATTGACTTCATATCGACTCGAGGTGTTCATTTGATTTCGAATGGACCTTCAAGAAGAGCAATTGTCGACTCATATACATTGTGAAAACGAAAAAAGTTGACTTCATATCGACTCGAGGTATTTATTTGAGTTCGAATGGACCTTCAACAAGAGCAATTGTTCACTCAAATACATCGTAAAAACGAAAAAAAAGTTGACTTCATATCGACTCGCGGTGTTCATTTGACTTCATATCGACTCGCGGTGTTCATTTGAGTTCGAATGGACCTTCAAGAGGAGCGATTCTCGACTCAAATACTTCGTGAAAACGAAAAAAAAGTGGACTACATATCGAATTGAGGTGTTTATTTGAGTTTGAATGGACCTTCACGAAGAGTAATTGTCGACTCAAATACATCGAACAAACGAAAAAATTCGACTTCATATCGAATCGAGGTGTTTATTTGAATTCGAAAGGACCTTCAGAAGATCAATTGTCGACTCAAATACATCGTGAAAACGAAAAAAAGTTGACTTCATATCGACTCGAAGTGTTCATTTGAGTTCAAATGGACCTTCCAGAAGATCAATTGTCGACTCATATACATCGTGAAAACGAAAAAAGTTGACTTCATATCGACTCTAGGTATTTATTTGAGTTCGAATGGACCTTCAACAAGAGCAATTGTCGACTCAAATACATCGTGAAAACGAAAAAAAGTTGACTTCATATCGACTCGAAGTATTTATTTGTGTTCGAATGGACCTTCAACTAGAGCAATTGTCGACTCAAATACATCGTGAACACGAAAAAAAGTTGACTTCATATCGACTCGAGGTGTTTATTTGAGTTCGAATGGACCTTGAAGAAGAGTAATAATTACAATAATTGTCGACTCAAATTTATCGAACAGAACGAAAAAATTAGACCGATCGGTTAAAATACAAATAAAATTCTTTCGAAAAAACGATGAATTTCTAGAACACTAAAAATGACCCAACACCTAATATATTTTGATACTCCTAAGGTTTCCCATAAGGCTCTAGAGAATTGTATGAACTGAAACAGGTCTCTTTGCATGTTCACAGTTTGTTGAGGGCCAGCCAAAATTTGTCAGGCTCAGAGAATACATCGTATTCTACATACCTACTCTTACCTTAATACCAGAGGGATGAAACCACCAGGTAGTAACGAGTCGATCAACAAATGAATCGTGGAGTCAGAGTTTTTACCTTGATTTCCTAGAAGAAAAAACAATCAAACCACATTAGTTACAACAACTACATGATCTACATTTGCAGATTTCAAGTATTATTCGGATATTTACTTTTGGTTTATTATCTTCGATAATGAACCTTTGTAATCGCCCAAGAAAAAAAAAATTATTATGAACGCGATGACTGTCATACTATTATTCCCCATTGGTTGTCACGCATTCCCCTTTTACATGTTTATAGTTACTACAAATTCTCGTATCCAAGCTTAGTCGTTATCTTGCCGTCTTTGGCTCAATAAAGCCTTGCGAATTAGAAAGGTTTTATCTCAATTTATTGAGCCAAACAGAAAAGGAAGATGGACAACTACTTGAGGCCTGAGAGACTCGACGCAGATCCTGCTAAAGCAAACTCGGCCAAGATCTGGACGCACTGGAAAAGGACGTTCGAAAGCTTCCTGAAGAACAAGGACTCAGCGGAGGAGGTGAAACTCGATCTGCTGATCAATTATATATCCCCTGATTTATACCCTTACATTTCGAACAGCACCACTTACACAGCCGCCATAAAAATGTTGCAGGACACGTTCATTAAACCCATTAATGTAATTTTTGCTAGACACTCTTTAGCATCACGCCGCCAAGGTACAGGAGAAACTTTAGACCAGTACTTACAAGCCTTAAAGCTCATCAGTGAGGATTGTGATTTTCAAGCTGTTTCAGCACAGCAAAATAAGGAGGATTGTACAAGAGACGCGTTTATATCGGGAATACAATTTCCCAAGATCCGACAGCGACTCCTTGAACATGGCACGTTGACACTAGCGGAAGCATTTGAGAAAGCTAGAGCGTTGGACATGGCACAACAGCAAGCACTCACTTACCAACCAAGCGATCCACCAGTGAGTGTCTTAGGCAGTCAGGTCCAAACTGCAGATGATTCTGAACCAGAGACCCAAGAATGCTACCTCCAAGAATTCGATGTGCTATTTCTGTGGCGGAAGTAGACACGCACGTAGACTATGCCCTGCCCGAGATAAGGAATGTCAGAACTGCGGTAAGAAGGGACACTTTCAAAAGGTATGTTTATCCAAGAGCACCGTTTCACATAAGAACACTCGTAATACTTCAGCTATGGGGCCTATTGCGGTTGCAGCCCCAACACTCAAGAAAACTACGGTACAAGTATTGGTCAATGGTTACAATGCTCATGCTTTGATTGACACCGGGAGTTCTCTCAGCTTCATTGATGAAGCATTCCTTCACAACAAACGTTTTCAAAAACTCCCCTTTTTCGGTAAGATTACAATGGCATCGGTCACTTTGGCTACTAAGATCAGCGCTTACTGTTGCGGCACTATCCAAATTAACGAAAACACCTACACGGACGTAATGAAGGACCTCTGCTCTGATTTGATTTTGGGTCATGACATGTTGCGTGTTCATGATACGGTAGAATTCTCTTTTGGAGGCGATCGTCCACCTTTGAAGATTTGCGGGAGTGTCGGAGCAGCCTTGGTAGAGCCAATCAAAATTTTTAGCCACTTGGCAAACAACTGCAAACCAATAGCTGTAAAATCTCGTAGGCACTGTACAAAGGATCTGGAATTCATGAAGGCAGAAGTTGAGGGTCTGCTCAAATCTGGAATAATCGAAACTAGCAACTCTCCATGGAGAGCTCAAGCCTTTGTGGTGAAGACCGCTCGGAAATGGAGAATGGTTATAGACTACTCACAGACTGTCAACAAATTCACTCTTCTCGACGCGTTTCCCATTCCAAGAATTGAGGATATTGTAGAAAAGGTTGCACAACACAAAGTATACATATAGTCAAATTGATTTAAAGAGTGCATATCATCAAGTCCCTATCGCTGAAGATGATAAAATTTACACAGCATTTGAGGTAAATGGAGAACTCTATCAATTCAACAGACTTCCGTTTGGGGTAACAAATGGCGTTCCGGCGTTTCAAAAATTCATTACAACTATTATCAATCAAGAAAAGTTGGATGCTACATTCGCCTATTTGGATGATGTCACAATTTGCGGAGCAGACGAACAAGAACACAATAAAAATTTACAACGTTTTTTTGATGTTGCTAAGAAGTACAATCTAACATTAAACAAGGACAAAAGCATTTTGAATTCCAAATCAATCAAGCTGTTGGGATATGAGGTAACAGGAGGTCAGTACAAACCTGATGCAGACCGCCTCAGACCATTCCTCGAGCTCCCACCTCCAAGAAACGCAAAAGCTTTACAGATGGTGTTGGGCATGTTTTCCCACTATGCAAAATGGGTCAATCATTTCTCTGATAAAATACACCCTCTGGTTCACTCCAAGGGCTTTCCACTTAGCGCCGAAGCACTGAGCGCCTTTGAAGAGCTAAAGAAAGCAATAACTAAATCCGCTATTCATGCCATCGATCCTCGGGAATTGCTGACCATCGAGACAGATGCCTCTGACGTAGCACTGGCTGCGACGTTAAGTCAGAAGGGCCGACCAGTCGCTTTCTTTTCAAGGACACTGAACTCTTCAGAGATGAACCATTCTATTATTGAGAAGGAAGCCTCAGCGGTAGTGGAGTCTATTTGCAAGTGGCGACACCTCTTGATGGGACGACATTTCCAATTGATAACAGACCAGCAAAGCGTCTCATTCATGTTCCAACAGAGACACACAAGCAAAATAAAAAATGAGAAGGTTATGAGGTGGAGACTGGAGCTCTCAGCATACTCATACGACATACTCTATCGACCAGGAAGGGAGAACGTAGTAGCGGATACTTTATCGCGGGTTTGTGGAGCTATTTCATCTACTGAGGATCTTGTTAAGCTTCATGAAGCTCTCTGCCATCCAGGTGTCGCCCGATTTTTCCATTGGATCCGTGCTCGCAACATGCCATTTTCCGTCGACGACGTTCGGAAGGTCACATCGGCGTGTCGAGCGTGTGCAGAGCTAAAACCTAATTATTTCAATCCTACCAATCTATCAAACTTAATCAAAGCTACAAGACCATTTGAAAGACTCAATGGATTATAAAGGACCGCTACCTACTGCTTCTGGAAAACCATATCTTTTGGTTATCGTTGACGAGTATTCGAGATTCCCTTTTGCTGTTCCATGTTCTGACCTAACTTCATCTACATTAATCAATCATCTGAAGCATCTCTTTTCGGTTTTCGGCATGCCATCATACATTCACACAGACAGGGGGGCAACATTCATGTCCAGGGAACTAAAATCCTTTCTTCACACAAATGGCATTGCAACAAGCAGAACAACTCCATACAATCCCCAAGGCAATGGGCAATGCGAACGCTACAATGGTATTTTGTGGAAAGCTATTCAACTTGCCCTAAGAACAAACGATCTACGCACTAGCAGGTGGGAGGAAGTTCTGCAGCAGGCTCTCCATTCTGTATGTTCGTTGTTGTGCACGACCACAAACCAAACACCTCACGAAAGGATGTTCAACCATCCCAGAAAATCACCCAGTGGAGAAGCTCTACCAACGTGGCTACTTGAACCAGGGAAGGTCTTATTGCGACGACAGGTTCGTACAAATAAGTACGAACCTCTGGTTGACGAAGTGGACCTCCTGGAAGCAAATCCGGAGTACTCCCACATTCGGTACCCTGACGGTCGGGAATCGACCGTATCCACTCGACACCTAGCCCCAGCAGGCGACACACTACAACCTGAAGAACACGAACACCGGCCGGAAGGAAGCGACCAACCTGAAGAGGAACGTGATGCAAGTCCAATTCTCAGAAGGAGTGAGCGAGTCAGGCGACCACCAGCTTATCTTGCTGACTATGTGACAAACTAAAAGAAGTTGGGGAAAATGTCACGCATTCCCCTTTTACATGTTTATAGTTACTACAAATTCTCGTATCCAAGCTTAGTCGTTATCTTGCCGTCTTTGGCTTATATAAAGCCTTGCGAATTAGAAAGGTTTTATCTCAATGACCATAATATGGTTATAATATTATTATGTTTATTGAGAGTTCCAGTAGGTGGATGTTTGATTAATAAAGTGAAGTTTTATGCTTGTGCTCGTGAGAGATTCATTTATTTATCACCCCCCTCCCGCCATCAAAATTTGAGGGTTTACAATTCAAGATACACAGATTCCCAAAATTGAATGAAAAAAAAAAAAAAAAAATCCGTCAGTCAGCGTTCCGCGAAACTTTGCTTAGTTAGCGTTTAGCTATGTCCAAGGAAAGGGTTTAATTACCACTGAGAGTATTATAAAACGATTTTATTGGGAACGGTTGTTTTACAGCACACGACTAGCTAATACGGGGCGGTGGATACTACTGCTTCTTATGGAACTATATATAACATGAAGTTGTTAACATCAGGGAGCCGTATAGGCAAACAAGCAACACACACAGATAAGGCGCGAAATTCAAATGGACTGTTGTCCTTCAACACCCTCTTCTAATTTTTTAAAAACATAATCATACAAAACTTCAAAGTAAACGAAACCTTTTCAAAAAAAATTGTTTTTAAACAAATTACCTAAGTAATAAATCAAACTTATGATAAACGTAAATGTACATCCCAAATCAAAATTTCAACTAAAAAACCACTTCTTAAGCATAGATACTTCAATACATCATATCAGCTCAACACAGTTTTAAATCAAATCAAAGATATTATGGTTCTTCACTTTTCAATCAACCTTTTAAAGCATGTAAATAAAATAATTTTCATTGCATGATGAATTTGCAATGTTCTTCAAATTTAACAGAACCAAGAGGTTTTGTAAATATGTCTGCTCTTTGATATTCAGTTGGACAATATATCACCTCAACTTCACCATTTGAATATTTCTCATGAATATAATGATAACGTACATCAATATGCTTACTTCGCCTATTCACTACACCCGTTTTTATTAAATTGATTGAGCTCTGATTGTCAATGTTAAGCTGTACGCTCACTCGTTTTCCAACAAGTTCTTCAATTAGGCTTTTCAGGTAGGTTACAGCTTTGCAACAGTCGGCGGCAGCGACGTATTCTGCTTCTGTTGAAGACAAAGTCACGATTGGCTGTCTTCTGGAGCACCAGGTGATTGGTCCGCCACCGTACAAGACGATGTAAACAGTTGTGCTTCTTCTGCTTTCTGCGTCACCAGCATAATCTGAGTCACTAAATGCAATTAGAGTTCGCAGATCGTTATCAACGCCGAATTTTAATCCTCTTGAGCGAGTCCCAGCTAAGTATTTGAAGATTCTTTTCAGGGAATTGACATCATCTTGGGTGTAGTTTTCAATATGTCTGCTCACTAGGTTCACAGCTTGGGCGATGTCAGCTCGAGTTTTTGTGGAGAGGTGGAGCAGACTACCAACCGCTTCTCTGTAGGGGTACGTTGTTTTTTTCAAAGATCTTGCTCTCAAGTCTTCGTTGATTGCAGGGGTCTTTACAGACTTGGCATCGTTCATACCAAATTTTCGAAGAACACCATTAACATAATTTTCCTGTGTTAGGGTTATTCCAGAAGCATCACGACGTATGTCCATTCCAAGGAATGAGGAGGGATTTTCTTCAGATTTCAAGGAGAATTCTTTCTTCAAATTATTGATGACATCACGAAGTTCAACAAGGTCATCGCCGATCGCAAGTCCATCATCGACGTAGATACCAATAATTATTGAGCTATTCTCATTTTTGAACAAACATCTATCTGATTTGATTGGTTGAAATCCTTTATCCTTCAAAACTTCGGTGAAACGTCCATTCCAGATTGCAGGTGCTTCTTTTAATCCGTACAATGCTTTTATTAATCTGCAGACTTTTCCAGGTTTGTTGTATCCTTCTGGTACTTTCATGAAGATTTCTTTTTTTCAGCTTTCCATATAGGAAAGCAGTCTTAATGTCAAATTTTATTATGTGGCGGTTTTCAGATGCAGCAATAGAAAATATTATCCTCAGTGAATCAGAACTCACCACTGGGCTGTAGATTTCTTCTAGATCAACGTGATTTCCTTGTTCACATCCACGCACTACAAGTCTAGCTTTATAGGTGTTGTCGTCCTTCACACGAAAAACCCATCGATTGGATAGAATTTCTTTTCCAGATGCCATCTTTTCGTCGACGAATTCCCATGTTTTATTCGCAGCCAATGAATTATTCTCTTCTTCCAACGCGACTTTCCACTTGTCACTATCAGGGTTGGACATTGCTTCTCTGTATGACAGCATGACAAATCCGTCAAATCTAGAGGGAACTCTTATGTTCCGACGGAGTCAGTTGTTTTCATCGTTATCAGAGCTATCCGCAGCTCTATCATTTTGCAGATTTACAGAGTTTATTTCGGATGTGCTGTCATCAGAATCTTCAGATTCACTCAGGATGTCATCCTCATCATCTTCTTCACCTTCGATGGTATCACATTCTTCCCACAATGGTATTATTTCCTGAATGCTGCGGCTATCGACTGGAATATTATCATCTTCATAAAATATGACATCTCTTGAATGGACAATTTGACGACGTCTGGCATCCCAGAGTCGGAAGCCATTTGGAGCATACCCAACGAAAATCAATTTTTCGTTACGTGACTCAAGCTTTTTTAAGTGTCCAGTTTTCTTAGCGTAAGCCCAGCATCCAAAACGGTGGAGACGAGACAAGTCTGGTTTTCTGCCCGTCCATTTTTCTGATGGGGTGGCATCTTTTACAGTTTCAGAATAACTTCTGTTGACCAAGTATGCAGCAACAAAAGCTGCTTCGCCCCACATCTCTTCGTTCATGTCAGAGTCCATCAGCAGTGCTCTTGCTTTATTCATTATGGTTCTTCCAAGTCTTTCACTTTTTCCATTCAACTGTGGAGTCCCTGGAACTGTGACATCTAGTTCAATTCCTTTATTTTGGCACCATTTTCGCATTTTATTGTTGGTGTATTCTGTACCATTGTCACAACGGATTGTTGCAACTTTGAGATTTTTATTCGCTTCACTATGCAGCACATACGATTTTATATGATCAAATGTTTCATCTTTTGTTGCCAACAGATAGACAGTTACATAGTGAGTGAAGTCATCGAGAATGGTCAATATGTATCGCTTACCATCCCATGTTTCAGTGCCAAATGGTCCTAGGAGATCCGAGTGGAGCAACTGAAGGGGTCTCTCAGCTCTCTGCCGTACTGTGCTGAAAGGCAGTCGAGTTTGTTTAGCTTTTAAACAGATTTCGCATATAGCAGGCATGGAATCGATCTCTTTATCTGTTAAGTTCATACCGTGAACTAATTTTGCTGTTTCTCTCATGGATGATGCACCAGGATGTCCCAATTTCCTGTGCATCTCCAAAGCTGAAGGGTTTCTTGTTATCAGGGCCTTAGCATTTGCAGAAGGCAAGTCATTTGATGATTTTATTTGGTAAAGTCCATTTTCCATCTTTTCACCTTGAAGTGTAATTTTATTTCCATTTTTAATTTGAACTCCATCTTTCGTGAAAGAGACGACTCCATTATTTTTGGTTATTTCAGCAACAGATATCAGATTGGTACACAAGTCAGGATCACAGGTGGTAGTGATCTTGGAAGTGGAAAAGTTGGATGTGCCTTTGTGGTCTACAAGAGAGGAAATGTTCAGCCTATTTACCATCGGAAATTTCGACTGGCTGGTGCTTGCACAATCAATCAGGCAGAAGTTCTGGCACTGCTGGAGGCGACTGACTTGGTAAGCACATTCCCTCTCCCCATCCCCCCTCACATGATTGTAAACTCCCCTTTTAATTCTTTGTTCTTATGTTACTTTCTTTTAACCTTATAAGGCCTTTGTATGACCCAAGATTTATATTTTAGTTGTTTAGGTATGTGTGTATTATATGGACAACAGACTATACACAATAAAGGTTTTATTATTATTAGTATTATTATTAAGTAAATACCACGTTTCTTCATCTTCTAAGTACTAAAGTTTGAGGACGAAATAAGATATCGCAATAACTGGAATTATTCCGACTTCACGATCGTATTCAGCGTGTAAAAACCTTTAAAATGAGGTGTCACTTGTCAGACTTTAATTTTTTGGGTGATGTTCCATTTTAGGAATTTATAATAATTCCCCCCCCCCCCCTTAGAATGGCCCGATTATGCCCATCTACGAACTTAGACTGTCGATTGCCAAGACGGATTTTTGAACTTTTTACCTCAATTCAATCGGGAGTTATCGTCATACATAAATATATATAATATATATATTTATGTATGTGTCATTTATATTATAAATTATAGAATCAGAACGCCTTAGGCTGCTGACCTAGCAGCCGAGAGTATATAAGCCTCGGAGCCGAGCCCCTCGAGTTAGTGTCTAGCTTGTCTCGCTGTGCATTAGGCACGAGGTCCCATTGTTTGTTTGTCCGACAACCTATGTTCGCGTTATTCTTTGTGTCCGAAAGTTTGTGAATAAAATCAAGTTTTTTGTTAAAACTATGTCTCTCAACCCGAGATCAAAACTAGCGCTGTCGTTCCGGACATAGTCTGCGGATTAACTACGGATTAACCAGATTAACCGCCGACCATCCGCTAAACGCGAAATCGAGAACTCTCGTGCGTGAAGTGAAGTTCCTACGTGTATGTGACATCCGACAGTGAAAACTCAGTGCGTCTTGGTACCAACTCCCCGAAAGGATTAAGTGCTAAACTTTGATTCGTCAGTACCACAGCGAACTTCTGGCAGCTAGAACTCCGACGGAAGTCAAAACTAGCGAGACGTGTGAGTTATCTCAGTAGTTACTGTGACATATTTGAGCTTATTATGTTGGCACCAATGGGTGTGTGTTGATCTTCAGTTTATCATGTCTTGTACTGTGCATAGGGATGGGCATAACGGTTATTTTCGAGAAACGTAAAATAACGTTCGTTATATTAAAATAACTGTCAAAAAAACTAGTTACAAAAAAACTAGTTTCTTTTCTTCTGAATGAAAAACGGGTGGAACAGCAGGTGAAACAGTTATTTAATAACGTTCGTTATAATAACTGTCGAAAAAACTAGTTTTTTTTGCCGTTTTTTCAACTAGTTTTTTTTGCCGTTTTTTCAACTAGTTTTTTTTCAAATTAAGAAACAGTTATGACGTTTTTTTCAAACTAGTTACTTTAAACTAGTTTCTCGTTTCTTCTTCCATCCCAAAAAAAACTAGTTTCTTGTTTCTTGACCCGTCCCTATTATTAACGGTTACTTGACCCGTTTCTTTTCTTGTTTCTTGACCCGTTATTAACGGTTACTTTCGAAAAACGTAAAATAACGTTCGTTATATAAAACAAACTGTCGAAAAAACTAGTTTCATTTCTTCTTAATGAAAAACGGGTGAAACAGCAGGTGTTCTAATATGTTGTTAGTAGTTAGTAACTACTAGTTACAAAGAAAACGAAAAACTGTATTTTTCAACTGTAATAGGAAAAACTAAAACTTTGTCGGCGCATTTGTTCGTGGTTTGTTCCGAGTCATATTTACCTAATAATCAACTACTTATGCTTCGGAACAAACCACGAATAACGAATGTGATGACAAAGTTTTCGATAGTTCAATTCAAAAACTAACACCTACCTACTTTTGCCGTTTTTTTGTAACTAGTTTCTTTCAAATTGAGAAACGGTTATAACGGTTATTTTTTTCAAACTAGTTTTTTAAACTAGTTTCTCGTTTCTCGACCCATCCCTAACTGTGCAGCAGTTCTAATAAAAGTTATTCTCGACTAACTTAAGTTAGATTATTAATACCTAAAGATCTTACATGGTGTCAGGTAGATCCGCTCTTGTTTTAATCCGGTCTTGTTTCGAGTTTTTCTTTGTTGTCCGGAAGTGATACTCCTAACTCACCATGGCTTTTGACAAGATACGCACTCCAGCTCCGTTGGACCTCGGGGACCGCATGGCTGATGATTATAAGAGGTTTACACTCGAGTTCGACTTGTATCTTGTGGCATCAAAGCAGAAAAAGGAATCAAAGGATGTAAAGTCGGCTTTGTTTCTTAGTTGCATTGGTTATGAGGCCACCAAACGGTTTTATTCGTTTGTCACGGATCCTGCTGAACGTGAGAATTATGACTCCGTTCGTACTTGGTTTGATCAGTACACTCAACCTAAGAAAAATGTCGTCATCGAGAGGTTTATTTTCAACAGTCGCAAACAGCAAGAAGGAGAGGAGTTTCAATCATTCTATGCTGCCATTCAAGGGTTGGCTCAGTCCTGTGACTATGACGAGGAGCACCCATCTATGACAAACACGGAATGCATGGTAAGAGATGTGCTAATACTTGGGCTGCGGGATAAAGACTTGCAAGAGAGGCTGTTCAGAGTTTCCGATTTGACGCTCACTAAAACTGTTGAATTGTGTAAGGCCGCTGAATTAGGCCGACGTCAAGCTCAAGTCGTGAACAGCAATAGTGATAAAGAGGTTTTTTGTGTGAACTCATCAATAATGCCGACAACTAGAAAAGATACTTAGTTCTAGCACTGATGTATATGACTGTCTGAAGTGCGGATATCAACATGCTAAAGCCAAATGTCCAGCCTACGGAAAACGGTGCAATTCCTGTGGACGTATGAATCACTTTCGGGTTGGATGCAAGCAGAAACCTCAGGAAATAACGGGAATGCCTAAATCCGGAAATATCAAGAGGCGCGTCCATCAACTGCAAGGTGAAGATAACGTGCAAGAGGACACTCCAGAAGATACGCGTAATGAGTTTCGCTACTTATGCGCTCTTCACACCCCTAATAATGGTCAAGACGAATGGAAGCAGGAGGTTCACATCAACAATGTTAAGGTAATCTGTAAGTTGGATACAGGGGCTCAATGCAACGTTATGTCCAAACATCAGTTATCAATAATTAAGCATGAAACAGACATAAGGGACTCCAACATAAAACTTATCGCCTTTGGCGAATTTAAAATTCCTATTCTAGGAGTTGTCGACTTGGGCGTACGAATAGGAAATGTTAGTCACACTGTTGAATTTGTGATAGTCAATTTTTCTTGTCCCGTGTTGTTGGGACTGAAGGCTTGTGATGCGTTTGGCCTAATTAAACGTATTCAATTTATAGAGCCAAGCATTTCTAAGGACGAATTTATCAAAAAACACTGGAATAATTTTAATGGCCTTGGTAAAATGCCTGAACATTGTACTATTACACTTAAGGATGATGCTAAGCCTGTTATAAATGGCATGAGAAGGATACCTGAAACTATAAAGCCTAAACTTAGAGTTGCGCTAGATGATTTGTTGCGCAAAGGAGTGATTAGTCCTGTAAATATCCCGACGGATTGGGTCAATAATATTACGTTAGTTGAAAAGAGTGATGGCTCCATACGAATTTGCTTAGATCCTTATCACCTAAATAAAGCTATAAAACTTGATCCTTATCCCATACCGACTAAAAAAGAGCTAGAATTGAAGTTGGCGGGTAAAAAATTGTTCAGCGTTTTAGACATGAAAGATGGTTTCTTTCAGGTTCCATTGGATGAACAGAGCAGTTTGTTGACCACCTTCATTTGCCCATTTGGGAAATTTAAGTTCAACAGGCTACCGTTTGGTGCTAATTTGAGCCCGGAATTTTTTCAAAAAATTAATATTAAGTACTTTGGGGACATTCCAAACTTAGGGGTTTATTTTGATGATTTTATCATTGCCGCTAATACCGAAAAGGAGCATGACAATCTCATGGAAATGGTGATGTCAAGAGCAAAGAGGTATAACGTAAAATTTAACCCTAGGAAATTGCAGTATAAAGTTAAGTCCGTCAAATATACTGGTTCTATATACTCCGAACAAGGGGTAGAAATTGACCCAGAACAGATTAAACCAATATTGAACCTTCCTACTCCTTCAGACAAAAAAGCTGTTCAGCGCATGTTGGGAATGGTGAATTACTTTGCCTCGTTTATACCTAATATGTCATCGATTACCAAACCATTGAGGGAGACCATAAAGAAAGAAAATGAATTTAATTGGAATGTAGATTGTGAACGGTCTTGGGAAATTTTGAAACATAAGTTAACTAACGCCCCTGTGCTCAAAATATTTGATGCTCATTCCCCTGTTAAAATTTACGTTGATGCCTCAACAGAGGGCTTTGGGGCATGCCTAATTCAGGATGGCCACCCAGTTTCATTTTGCTCCAGGAGCATTTCGGAGGCCGAACAACGTTATCCCATTATTGACCTAGAGATGGCAGCATTGTGCTTTGCGCTAGAATATTTTGATAAATTCATATATGGCTTAAAGGTCCTTGTGTTTACTGATCACCAGCCTCTGGTGTCCATTTTTGATAGGGAGGTGCACAAGGTGTCCAATAGACTGCAAAAGTTTAGATTGAGGCTGTTAAGGTACAATTTTGACCTCAAATACTTACCAGGGAGGTCTAACATCGTAGCTGATGTTCTCTCCAGGGCTGCTTTACCCAAAGTGTCCAACGAGGAGCCATATTTTGCAGTGGTTCACTCACTCACATACGATTTTCCTATGTCTGATGGAAAGGTCCTCGAATTTAGACAGGGCACTGCTGTAGATGACACGCTGCAGTGTGTTATCCAATATTTCTATAGGGGTTGGCCTGACAGAAAGTCGTTGTGTGGTGATTTGCTGACATATTTTAGAATTCGGGGTGAACTGTCTCTGGAAAAGGGCATTCTGTTTTTGGTTTATTATCTTCGATAATGAACCATTGGAATCGCCCAAAGAAAAAATTTTTTTAACCCCCCCTCAAAATTTGTTGGTTTACGTTTCAAGATACGTAGATTCAGAAAATCGAATAAAAAAAAATCCGTCCGTCCGCCGTACGCCGTACGCCGTCCGCCGTACGCCGTACGCCGTCCGCCGTACGCCGTCCGCCGTCCGCGCCACTTTGCCCAGTTAACGTTGAGCTAAAATTACGAAATTTGGTTTCTGGGTTTGGACCAGCCCCACAATGATCCTCGAAACTTTTCATAACCCTAGGTCAAGGGGAAGGGGTTCAAAATGAATTTTGAAAATTTGAAAATCTCATATCTCGAAAAATTCATATAGAACGGTATATTTTTTATTTCATATTTAGATAGAGTTTGTTCCGTAGAATTTTTTAAGACCATCCGCAGCTTTGTACGACCAGCCGTTCGTTCACAATGACGGCTCAAAGATTGTGCCTCACAACACGATCATGCATCAAACTGTTGAAATACAGGTCCATTTTCATACTAACAAGCTCTTTGGAACATCATATGGCTTAAGTGATGTCGAGTTTGTTGTTCTGAGGTGCGTTTCGTGCTACGGAAATGAAGGTAATTTCGAATGTTTGTTGGTAGGTACTTCTTTTATAGAAAAGTTATTACCGACGTAGTATTAAAAACCCCAGAATTATAGCGTATTAATTAATCATAAGTAATAATAATAATTATTAATAATAAATACGAATTATTAATACCTAACAATAAATTATAATAATTTTCAGTAGGTACTTGATAAAATTGTTAAAATTTGTGATAATTGATAATAATCATTATTATTATTATCAATTATCACAAATTTTAACTTTTTTAACAAATGTTAGATTAATTATTAATCTAACATTTAGGATCTAGACATTTAGACCTAGTGATCTAGACAGAAGGGTGATCTGTACAAAGAAGATAATGAACCGTTGTGTCAAGAATTTGCAGAGTTTTTAATAATCGTGTAGTTGTTCCTCAATCCATGAGAGTAGCTATGTTGAATTTAATTCACGAATCACACTTTGGAATCGTTAAATGCAAGCAGAGAGCCAGAACTTTACTGTACTGGCCAAATATGTCTAATGATATCGAACGAGTAGTTGGCTCGTGTTCGGTTTGCTCATCTATGCTTCCGTCTCAACAGAAAGAAGAGTTGTTGTCTTATGAAAATGCAAAGAGGCCATGGGAAAGGATCTCAAGTGATTTTTTCGAGTTTGGGGGGCAGGATTACTTAGTAGTGGTGGATGCCTATTCAAACTGGGTGGAGGTGCAAAAGGTTGGAGACAAATCATGTAAAAGTGTTATCAGAGTGTTGAAAGTGATTTTTTCTCAATTTGGAATTCCTGATATTCACGTCAGCGATAATGTTCCGTTCAACTCTAGGGAGTTTAAACAATTTGCGATCAAGTACGACATGCGTTTGGTTTTTACTAGTCCCAAGTACCCTCAGAGTAATGGGCGAGCAGAGAAGGCGGTTTCAATAGTCAAAAACTTGATGAAGAAGAGTTTGCTTTCTGGTAGAGACTTATCAGAATTTCTCCTTGACTATAGAGCATCCCCACTCTGTCATACTGGGTTGTCCCCAGCTTCCCTGTTTCTTAATCGGAATTTAAGGACTAAACTTCCGATTCACCATCGGCTTTTGGAGCCCACGATTGTCCCGGGTGTCCAAGATAAACTTGATAAAAAAAAATGCGGACCAAAAGAGATACTTTGACAAAAATGCGAAGACGTTGCCACCTCTCGCTCCAGGGGATAAAGTTCTTATCTGGGATTTTAAGCATAACAGATGGGGTCCAGGAGCTGTCATTCAGCTGGGTAAAGGTCCTCGGTCCTATTTTGTGCGACGTGACAATGATCCACCGACAGTGCAGTTTGTAAGGAACAGTAAATTTTTGAGGAGACGCACTGAGATTCATCAATGGGAATTTGATGAGGGTGATTTGGGGGTTGGAGAGCACTCGGTGACTTCAGGGGGTGGTGGCAGCGCACCCACAAGTGAACAGGAAGGCCAAGTTAGTAGGCCGAGAAGGCACGTTAGACCTCCTGGGTACTTACAGGACTATGTTCTCTCCTGAGAGACTTTCTGTTTTCAACTTTAGCTGAAATTGTCAACCTGCTTACTGATCAGTACTGATGTTTAATCTGTTCACATTGCTTAACTTATGTTTTGTTTTTATTAGTTTCATTTCTGTTTTACGCACCTTCAAGACTTTGTGTTTTTGTACGATTCTTTATGTAATTACTAGCCTTTATGATTTAAGATGTATCATTATGATGGATAGAAAGGGAGATGTGACATATTTGAGCTTATTATGTTGGCACCAATGGGTGTGTGTTGATCTTCAGTTTATCATGTCTTGTACTGTGCAGCAGTTCTAATAAAAGTTATTCTCGACTAACTTAAGTTAGATTATTAATACCTAAAGATCTTACAGTTACTCGTATTAGTTGAATACTCCCGTACAAACTGTAAGAGCAGCCCCCCTTACAGCCCCAATCGACCACTGATTAGGAAACGGGATTTCTCGATTTTACGACGACGTAAAATCGCATCTCCGGAGGATCATACCATTGATCCTTTAATATTAAGAATGTAAAATTGAATGAAAAATGGTTCTCTCGTATATAGACTTACTTATCTCTCAACAGAAAGAAAATGTTATTTCTAAAAGGAATGCCAATAGAGAAGATCCTCCGCCAATCAAGGATACGGTATTCGTAAAAACCCGACAGTAGCACAGGCTTTATATAACTTACGACTAAACCCAAATATAACGCTGAAACAGTCGACAAGACAGACCCGACGAGAGGAACCATACAGATAACCCCCCGACATCATAATACACAAAATAAAATCCACTTTGCCAATATAAAAAGACCTCGTAAATCCACTCAAGATGAAGTTCCTGTTGAACCTTACGATAGTAGTTCATCTTACTCCCCATCCGAGATCAGTATCCCGGATCCCATCAGTACCCCTGATCTGATTGCACAAAATCCCAAACCGATTCCAGGCCCATCAAGAGGCAATGAACCCCATTACATAAGCATGGACATAACATTACATAAGACTCCTACTTCTACATCTTCTTCTAACTCCGGCCATTAGCGATAGTTGGAGTTTAATCGGCGATCAAATGCAATTGATAAACCGGCCCTAAACCTCCGAAGAAAAAGCCCAGAAAAGCTCTCTCATTTCCTCCAAACACACCTTCTCCGACCCCTAAACCAGGAAAGACCAATGATTATGACTTGACATATCGATGGCGTCACATGATAACCTCGTATCTCAAAAAAAAAAACAATTTTACAGGAGAGGCAAAAAACTGATAGCAATGGCATAAAGTGGCATTAGGAGTTACAATCTCATATAGTCCTCTAGAGGGCAGAAAATTCATTTTCCGCTCAAATTTGAACCACAGGCCGATGAGATACGAGGTTTTCTTCCCATACATGCAAAAAACTAAAAATCGTCAAAAATCAAGATACGAGGTTATCATGTGACGCCATCGATATCTACCTTCCATATCCGAGGACGAATCGGACTTATAAACTGACATTTTTACAGGAAAATGAACGGACTTCTTCTATGGACTTACGTGTTTACAACGACTTGTGTGAAATGGGCTCGAGACTGAAGATATTTCCTCGAACCTAGGAATACTACCAGTACGGCTGGTCCCTGCCAAGAGAATTAACTATTACCATCACAGAAAACCCTACTCTGTCACATTACTACCGACTGGACGGAATCTTGAAACAGGTTAAGCAACTCCCAAGCATCATAAGGCCACAGATGCTATTGTGCTCTCCGTAAAATATCGCCTTTATAAAACAAAATTCTGTACGGGCAGTCTTGAGCTGCCCTTCTTCGAGTGTTGTTCTCTCTCGCGAATTATAAATTTAATTTTAATTTTATTTAATTTAATTTATAATTCGCGAGAGAGAACAACACTCGAAGAAGGGCAGCTCAAGACTGCCCCTACAATTTCTCCGCAGGGCGCTCGCCGGGGTTTTATACTAGGTATCTCAGCTATTATTTTTTTATACTTCAGCGTCTATTTTACATATAAGTTACATTCACGAATAGTACGGTAACGCTGATGTCAGCAACCGAGGGTATATAAGCGAGCTCCCTTCGGCTCCAGCTCAGTTCCGATCCATCCGTCACTCGTGTAGTTACTCCGTGTCACGCTTTGTATTCAAAGTGCTAATAAAGTCTCCGGTAAATTTCGAAAGTTCTTTTTTAAAAACCAAGTGTTACAAACTTGAAATATAAGTGGCGCAGTCTCCCGGACAATTTTCGTGACAAAGTGCGAAAACGACCCGTTTACCCAACCAAACTTTTCGATCCAAGTTCGACTCGAGACATTTTCATTCGCGAGCTTGCAGTGAGCTCGATTCGTGTGTGGAAAGTCATCTAGTGTCAAACCCGTGATTCAACGTAGTATAGCGGCTGTAGTGCAGTGTGCTCACTCCGCGAAAGGATACGTTTGGACGCTTGGACCCGGAACTCCTGAACCTTCGAACCTCCCGACAGTGCCCCCCGATCGAGATTCAGTAAATCTTGCTGCCCCCGCAAGATAGAGTTTGCTGCCCTGTCAAACTCTGTCGTCCTGCCCTGCGACGACCCCTAGATTAAGAAGAAACAATTAACAAGAAACTTAACAAGAAGTTAAGTAGAAAACCTACAAAAAGTACGCAAGTAAAGCTACTCCAGACAATCGTAATATTATAGAACCCTTTTGTTTTGCTTTTATTCGTTTAAAAGGCTACCAGAGCCGTCCACCGGAAGACCTAATCTCTCTCCCTCCGAGAAAGATAAGACCAAGCCGAAGACCTTGCTTGATCAGCACTTGCCCCCACACCTAGTAAGCGACACGTGAGGAACACAGCTGTCGTAATACGTCATCAATTCATCCGTACGAACAGCATCCAACATTCCGAAAGATCCGAAAGATCGTAAATCCCGACCCTCGCTTAGGGAGTTATTCCCCGTCATTCCGCGAAGACTCTTAGACCCCATTCCGGAAATCCCCAGTTCCGAGATGGCCTATGCAGGAGACGCAACCGACGGCGCAGGAGCGCAACTTCCTCCGACTCCAACCCCAGCAACCCCGCAACTGGTATTCTTTCAGCCCTCAGCCGAGAACAATATTAAACGGGAATACCTAGACATGATTCCCATTTTTAGAGGAGAAAAACTATTATTAACGAAATTTTTAGAAATTACCGATCACTTGTACAATCAGTTTTATGACACAGCTAATCCCAGTAGTTTTAATAATTTTGTTTTATTTGCATCGATTCGAGCAAAAATTCAAGGTCCAGCCTTAGACCTGGACCTTGACTGGCAGACTGGCGAGACATGCTATCAATTTCACACTAGGGTAGTGTCACTAGTGAATGACGCGGTTGCTTTCATACAAACAAGGGAAAGGGATAATAGGAAGGAAATCCTAACGGATTTAGTAAAATCGTTAGGACTGCGAGTAGTTTTAACGGGTTTACAGGATTCAATAGGTAGCTTGATTCGAGCTAGGAACCCCTCGTCACTAGGAGAGGTGTTAAACATCCTCACGAATGAGATGCAATATCACAAGAAAATTGCGAAACCTCCACCAACCAACATTCCTCCAAGACGACCCTTGCACCAGCAATTTGTGCCCAGAACACCCTTGCACCAACAATTTGTGCCCAGAACACCTAATCCACAACCCAGAGCGTTTCAACCATTCCAACCTAAAGGCCCATCAACCTTCCAGAACTCAAATCAACAAACCTTTTCCCAACCGTCAGGAAACCAATTCCCTCAGAAACAAAATTCCTTTGGTTCTCGTCCCCCCTATTTGCAGAATAGTGGAACTAACAGGACGCACAATTATCCCCGTCCGATGAGCATGTCTACAAGGCAAACAAATTTCAACAACGTGGAAATTGATGACATGACGGAGACGAACGAACGAACCCCGGATCAAATAATGATGTACGATAGTGAAGGTTATGCTTATACCCTAACACCTGTTCCCATCGAAAACACGTACGAACCTCCCAATGACGAAAGTCAACTTCCAAAGCTACAAAATCTTGCGATTTCAGATGTGACAGTGCCTTCAGCGACCCCAACCTACTCACCTGATTCTTTTTTAGGATCACAGGAGGGTCAGTGAACCCTCAACTGAAACCTACTATCACACATAACACTACCAACACGGCTAACATAACACTACCAGTAATCGACTTTTATAACATTAGTAATAGTTTACCATTTATTATTATGCCAAGGTTTAATTTGAAAATATTAATAGACACAGGCTCCTCAAGAAGTTTCATAAATCCCCAAGTGCTGAAGCTTATTTTTCGAGAAAAATAGAAAATGACCCATGCAAGGTTAGAACAGCACATGGAACCTCATTAGTACAGAAAAAGACCCATGTACCATGCGCTGAACTATTTAACGAGAGAAATTTGACTCTGCCTTTCAGCCTTTTCAAGTTTCACGATTTTTATGATATGTTAATTGGTTTAGATAACTTGAAGTTAGTAAAAGCAAACGTTGATGTAGGGGAAAACATATTAAGAACCCAACACATTGCCCTGCCTTTATTTTATCGAGAAACTGGCGACCTGGATGACCTATCTAAAACTGAATCATTTTTAGTAGAGGCTAGGACCATCCAACAAATTCACGTGAAAGTAAAGGGAGTACAAAATGGAACTGCAATCATTTGCGGACAAAAGTTCCAAGGCGTAGAACTGCCCCAATGTGTAACTAACGTCGATAATTGCTATGCACATGTTCAAGTTACTAACCCCGATGAGACACCCATAAGAATTCACCTGAACACAACATTCCATGCTGAACCTATTTCTGATAGTCTATTTATGGAAGATAATCAACAAATAAACTCACGTACCCCATTGCAATCCTGTAGACAGTTGGATATCACAAAATTTAGACTTGACCATTTAAACACAGAAGAGCGTACAGCTATTCAAAAATTGCTGTACGAATACCGAGATCTCTTCCATGATGATGACAGCCCTCTAACATTCACTCACCAAGTCAAGCATCATATCAGTACCAGCTCACCATCAGAACCCATTTATGTCAAGCCATATCGCTACCCTCACGTGCTTAGGCACGAGGTACAACAGCAAATAGAGTCAATGTTAGCACAAAAAATAATTCAACCTTCTGAATCCCCGTATAACGCCCCTTTGTGGATTGTCCCTAAGCGATCAGACGCTTCGGGTAAACAAAAATATAGAATAGTAATTGACTTTAGAAAACTGAACGAGCGTACTGTTGACGATAAATACCCCTTACCGAATATTTCAGATTTACTGGATAAATTGGGTAGATGCCGTTTCTTCTCCTCCCTAGATTTAAAATCAGGCTATTACCAAGTGGAACTCGATCAGGACTCAATCCCAAAAACTGCTTTCTCCACCGAAACTGGACATTATGAATTCCGTAAAATGGCCATGGGATTGAAAAACTCCCCGGCAACATTCCAAAGATTAATGAACAACGTCCTGCGAGGTCTGCACGGAGAAATATGTGTGGTTTACCTCGATGATATTTTGATATTCAGCCCCAGCTTAACAGATCATCTTATCAGGCTACGGCAAGTATTTGAACGACTCCGAAAGGCCAACCTCAAGTTACAACCTGATAAGACTGAGTTTCTTCGAAAGGAGATTGCTTACCTCGGTCATGTTGTAACTCCTGAGGGTGTCAAGCCGAACCCCGACAAAATCACGGCCATTCAAAACTTCCCGATACCAAAAACTAGAACTGAAATCAAAAGATTTCTAGGACTATTGGGATACTATAGGAAATTCATCGACAAATTTGCAACCATTACAAAACCCCTTACAGCTGCTCTAAAGAAAGGTGCCACCATTAACGTTAATGACCCCGAATATAGGTCATGTTTTGAGTATTGCAAAACGTTGCTCTGCAACGATCCTATTTTGCAATACCCAGATTTTGAGAAACCTTTCAGTGTCACCACGGATGCAAGCGATGTTGCAATAGGATCGGTGCTTTCGCAGAATCACAACGGAGTTGACCTCCCGATTGCGTACGCAAGTCGTACTCTATGCGATTCGGAGAAAAGATACTCGACAATTGAGAAAGAACTACTTGCTGTAGTGGAAGCGCTAAAAACCTTTAGACCATATTTATGGGGAGTAAAGTTCACGCTTTACACTGATCACCGACCCCTTCAATGGCTATTTGGGTTACGTGATCCAAATTCCAAATTGTATCGATGGCGTCTAAAATTGAGCGACTACAACTTCGAGATAAAATACAAACCGGGCTCTGCCAATAAAGTGGCTGATGCTCTCTCTCGAATAGAATCTCATGAGCTCAATAATACTGATGATGTCACTACACCAAGTCCTCTACCAATTAGCTTAGAAGACTGGAGTGAAGACTCAACTTCTGAAGAGTCCGCAGCAATGCGAGCAATCATTGATGACATCATTAGGGCGCAACAATCTGCAATCAATGTTGAACCACGATCACCATCAGTAGTAGTTACTTTGGACGAAGCTGAAGTCCCACTTGATATCGACGAATTCCTAAACGAAACAGCCCACTCTTTAGGGTTGAACCCCAACATAGATCCAGTTGAAACCAGCAGGAATCCTTCACCAGTAAACGTTGAACCAATAGTGAATTCTAGATCAGTTGTACCGAACTCCCCACAACCTGGTCCATCCCAGCCTGCCGCTGATGATTCATCATCCTTAACTACCGTACATTCTAATGCAGACGGAAATGTAACGGTAACCATTCCAATAAGGGACGTAGCTGTAAATCATGGCATGAACCAAATTATTCTCAAACAAGTTGCATTAATCCCAAAGAAAGTAAAGTTAGAAAGCCCATTTCGCAACAGGAAACGGATGTCGGTAGAAATCTCGAAAGACTCATTTCAAGCCGATGTAATCAAGTTTGTTAAGGAATACGTTAGGCCAAAGATTAAATACCACATCTACTTACTTCCAAAACGACAATGACGGAACTATTTATCAGAAATTCGCAACAACCCTAGCGGGTACTTTTAAAGAATCCAACATACACATGACGAAATGTACAAAATTCCTGGAAGATGTTGAGGACGAGGAAAACAGAAATGAAATCATACGAAGTTACCACATAGGAAAAACCAACCATCGTGGAATTACGGAAACTAACGCACAAATCACCCGACGGTACTACTGGCCAAATCAACTACAATTGATACAGAAACTGGTAAACCAATGTGAAGTCTGTCAACAAACGAAATACGACCGAATCCCACTCAAAATCAAGTATAGAATCACCCCCACACCAAACAGACCTTTTCACACTCTACATATCGATAAGATCACCCTTGAAAACACCAAATTCTTGTCAATTTTTGATCCCTTTTCGAAGTATGCTCAGGTTTATTTAGTTAAAAGTAACTCAGCCCTGGACACGGTAAAAGCCCTGATGCTCTTTTTCGCACATCATGGTGTGCCAGAAGTAATAATTTCGGACAATGGGGCCGAGTTAACTTCATCATTAGTTAAGGAATTCCTGACATCCCATAAAATAGACATTCACTACATTTCATCCCAACATCCTGACTCGAATGGCCCGGTAGAGAGATTTCATTCCACCCTGGTTGACCACATCAAAATTCTAAATTGTAGGGCCGAATTCAAAAAGGATGACATAGACACGAAAGTGCGCTACGCCGTACTGGCTTATAACAATTCGATCCATTCTGTTACTTCACTATCCCCCTTCGAAATAATTCAAGGCCATATCTCTAATGACCCTCTATTTCGAGTAAATCTTGAGGCTCGCCTAGCAAATGACTATACCTCAAAACACCGGGAAAAGATGGTCGCCCTCTATCGCGATGTTCATGAGGCTATTGCCCAAACTAAAGACAAAGTCATTGGAGCTAGGAATGAAGGCCGGGAAGATCCACCAGATCCTCCCTCTACGATATTCGTCAAATCCAAACAACTTCAGAGTAAAACCCGGCCAACATATACCAAAGAAACATTACAATCTGTTAACCCTGCCACCGCCACTGCCAACATTGTACCTCGTCATGGGAACACTCAGACGAAAATCCATTTTGCTAATGTGAAACGACCTCGTAAATTACCGCCATCTAGCGCGTCTAGCGTATCCAGTTATTCCCCATCTAGTGAATCATCTGGTACCTAAAATCAAGCGTGTTCATTTTTACAGCGTCAGCTTGGGCCTCCTCGCGATAGTGCGGTGTGCCCAAATAACGAATATCACTACCAACTTAGGAATCGTCCCCATACGACTTGGACTGGCCAAGCAGACTGACTTCTTCCATACCATAGTACACTATTACAGAACAGGCGGATTAATTCAAGAAATCAAGACACTACGTAACCACTACGAAGACATCATCAAAATTATTGATGACGATAAAGCGGTAAGAGACGCAGTACACTCCAGATCACAACTTTTAGAACACATGATGAAATTAGCAGAAAATAAAATCCAAGAATCAATTCTCCCCAAACGTCAACGTCGAGGTCTCATCGATGGCTTAGGTTCAGTTGTAAAATTTATTACAGGAAATCTGGATGCTGCAGATGGTCGAAAGTACGATAGTATTTTACAACACCTTGCGAAAAATCAATTAAATCTAGCAGACCAGATTAAACAACAATATTCCATCAACTACGATTTGATAAATCAGCTGAATCGCACACTAAGCGAAATAGATTACAATCATGATATCTTAGCCAAAGAAATGACTAGGCTCAAACAAATTAGCTCCTTAGAAACTCATATTAGGCAAGTAGATGCTGCTTTAGAACACAACCAAAACCTTTTGCAATTACTGTTAGACATAATACAGGATATTGACAACTCGATTACATTTTGTAAGTTAGGGAAACTCCATCCCAGTATTATCAGGCCCCAAGCTTTGTACGAATCATTACGTGACTTGACTAAATACTACCATGACCGTTTGCCAAACTTTGACGGTGATTCCCTTTGGGAACTCCAGACACACATTAGAGTACGATGCTTCATTGGAGTTGAGGAGATAATATACTTTCTTGATGTCCCCATCCTGAAAAATGAGAACTTTGACCTAATCTTACTGCAATCCGTACCCACTGTGTACCAGGAAAAGTATGTTACCATTATACCAGCAGCTCGCCTCGCCTTAAAATCATTATCATCTGATAAAGTCGTTCTCTTAAAAAGCAATTGAGAACCAGGTCCTCATTTTGCGCTTTGCCCTAACAGTCTGGAACTGATTGGCGATAATAAATGTGAACACGACATTGTGTTAAGAGGACTCAATGACCACTGTGATATTATCTATCTGGAGATCAACCAGACGCATATTGAGTTCATTGAGGAAGCAAGGCAGTATATACTAATTTTCCCCCACGAAGACCAATTAAAGATCACAACCCAAAACCATGTGGAGTATCGTAGTGTTCAAGGAATATTCATGCTATCCCCCGACAACAGCACAGTTCAAATTCATGATCAAACTCTTGTTGTCCCCTCTACATCCACTTCGTATACCCCAACATTAGTTCTGCATATGAAAGTCTTCTGGAATGTCACTAAGCGGCCATCAGCCGAAATCAAATTGAAAAATTTAAATCTTTTGTCAAATCCAGCCCGTCCTGTTGTACCGCCTACCGATGTCATACTTCAATTAGCAACCCCTAGCATTTGGACTATAGTTCTGTATGTTTTAATATTGTTAATGATCGCTAACGCGGCCTATCGTTATGTCAAACACTCAAAAACACTAACTGTAAACCAGTAGGCAACTTTCTGAATTATATACTTTCATTGAACTTGTATCGAAATCATATTGTAGCGTATGCTGTGTTATGCTATAAAATGTTATGCTCTGTTTTAGGTATGCTCTGTTATTATGACACTAACATGTTATGCTATGTTTTATGTTATGCTATGTTATTATAACCGATGTTTTTTTTGTCTCTGCGATATGCTTTATTGTTTATGATATTCTGGTGTTTTACGATCGTAATTATCTTTGTAATGACGGATTATTCTTTTATAAACTTTGTAAACTTTTATAAACTTTTATCAAACTTTTATAAACTTTTATAAACTTTCTAGTGAATATCGAAAAAGTCCTTATGGAAAGGAGGAGTTACCTACATTCGCGAATAGTACGGTAACGCTGATGTCAGCAACCGAGGTTATATAAGCGAGCTCCCTTCGGCTCCAGCTCAGTTCCGATCCATCCGTCACTCGTGTAGTTACTCCGTGTCACGCTTTGTATTCAAAGTGCTAATAAAGTCTCCGGTAAATTTCGAAAGTTCTTTTTTAAAAACCAAGTGTTACAAACTTGAAATATAAGTTATATATATATTTATATAAGTTAAATTTTAACTTATATAAATATATATATATAATTTTTGGTGTCTTTTGGCAGTGGATTCAGGATGGTCTGAAACGGATATTGGTATGAAAATGTTTTGAAAATTCGAGTTTTAAAAATTTTGGACCGAGAACAATAACTACATTTTCTTCGAAAATTCACTAACAATAAGACGAAGTAAACACAATGGTCACGTAAGTTGTTACCTGCAAAAGTTTCAATTTTCGAGTTTCCACTTGCTCCCGGGGGGCCATCACTTTTCCCTATGAATAATCCCCAGTTTCCAATGTACGCCATGCTTGCGAAGAACCCACAAAACAACTCGAAGAAAACAAACCAAAACGTTTTATCTTTGACGTTGACCTCCACCATAATGTTTTTGCTTTTACCCGTAATACTTTTGAACCGTGGATATTGATGGTTGATCCGGTTTCCAATAATAATTATTGGAATTATTGTGAATTCGTTGTTAAACCATGAACCATGTGAAATTATGGATTGAATTATAAATAAGTAGTGTTATATTGTTGAAATAAACTGTATAGGGTTAAATAAACTGTGTAGGGTTAAATAAACTGTGTAGGGTTTATTCAGTTTATTTATTAAATTGTGTGACCCAAATATTACATTCTATTTGAAAGCCCTTTCTCGTTTTTTTTTTTTTTTTTTTAATTTACTTTTTTTTATACGAGTACGTTTTTCTAAGGAGTGCAGGGGAGTTCAAAACTGGAAAAATAGCGATATTTCAGAAATGACAAGTCTTCAACAGTTACTGTACATGATAACTACTGCAAATTACTTGAAATGGAGAAAGACATAAATCCAATTTTGACAAATACTCCTAGATCTATGATCACTCCTCTACTCCTTACTAGCAGTCTCCATCGCCCAACCATATAAACATTACTGATTTTCGCATTGTGGATATTTTGTGAAGATGATGAATATTTCCAGTCTCAACTTCAATAGTGCTCTTTACAGTTCTTCTGAAAAATCAGACAAGCAAGCCAGATGTAGATATTCTTGAGAATCTATCCTATTCCATGTCTCATGTATGCTTGCCTACATTTAGATATTACCTATATTTCTCGTGGGTGAATGAATTAATTATTTTCTTATACCTACGTAAATAGTGTTACTTTGAAAAAATGTATTCATTGATATGGAAGAAAATTGTTAATCTCAGAAACGTTTGTCCATCCAAGATCAAGACTTGGCTAGGTGTAGCTAAGAAATAGCAAATCTCGTTACTGTTCCCTCTTCTCATAAGAATCATATATCGTCCCTCAAGAAGCAACACCCCCTACCGACCATTTTCACGAAAATAAGGTTTTGGCAGATTCTTATTCGACTTCTCACGCTGGATAGGCTCCTTAGCTCAAAATCGCTTCAACTAAATTACTGTCGACATCGTTGAGGAAACAGCCCGTATCAATCAGAAAATCAGCTGTGTGGAAATGGCCGACAGGGGGTGTTGCTTCTTAAGCGACGATATATGGTTATAAGACAGGAAAATGGTATGCTATGCCTTGGCCTAGCATGTAATGCTATGTCTAGATTATAGGTACCCTCCTATCATCTAGTGCGTGACAAGATTTTCTGAAACGTTGATAAAAAATTGTCATCAATGAACTTCTCAATCATGCACTACATATTTTACTCAATAGTTACTCATAAGTCCTCAACAGCATCCTCCTCAACTCTCCTATCCTGCTCATTCACCATCGTGTGGAAACCTTTTTTGTAGTCAATATTGTTGTTGTGTATTTACTGGAAAGTTATCTCTTGGGATGAAATGTTGTACATTTCAAGATGGAAATAAGCAGGGATCATGAAAATTTTACAGTTGTGATCTCTTTCTGGCTTGCATGCCACAATAAACAGCCATAAAATAGGTAACGATAGGGACAAACATGACCATTCACAGAAAGTGATTATTTTAAATAATTTTAATAATGTAGCAAATAGTTGCTTGAACTTGATTAATTGGCCAGTATTTCGACTGTCTCTAGGCAACACCCCATATCATCATTTTCGCAACTTTTCAGGAGGGCTGGGAAACCGCCTTCCAATGCTCTTCTCCTCTCATAATCAATATTAAATATTTAATATTTAAATTGAAATTTTCTTTTAATTGTGGTGCTTTTCACATTAAAAAAATGCCCACCTTTATGAACTTAATGGAAAAAATTTCAGAAAAAATCATTATTCTCAAAAAAAAAAAAAAAAAAAAACACAAGAGCTCCACAACCTGTTTTTCCTACACGTAGTAGAAAGCGGAGAAGAAACGTTTTGTCCTAAGTCCATTGTCACCACTTTGCTGTTCAAACTAGGCTAGAGTGTCCTATGTGGAAAATATTAGGTTAAAACGTCCTACTTGGGACGGGGGATATAAATGTGTAATACTGGTATGTCGATCATAAGGTGACGGCGGACGATGTAGAAGGTTGGTGAAATGGGGCGGGGGTTGTCTCCACCCCTCGCCACAACTGCGCCTGTGGAGGTGGGTGAGAAAGAGAAAGGGGAGCAGATGTGGGTGCCTGACAAGGGGGAGGCAGGAGTGGTTTTGTAATCCCCCCCACCCCCGCCACTCCACCATCCGTAAATACAATTTAAATTGTAGGTGAATGTAGTCCGGATGGGATGAGCTCTTGTGTGAGCTGCTGAAAAACTTGAACTTTTTCTAAACCTAATGGTGGCCGGCTGCCAGGCAGCTTTCGCCGAGCCCTGGTTTTTCCTATACATAAGAAACTGTTACAGTTTGGAAGAATAGAGTGCGCTAAAGTCGTAAAAAAAAAAAATGAAAGCTGTTGATGAGACGAATCCAAAAATACCAAAAACTCATTTTTGGATGGTTAGGGATGGTTAGGGATGGTTAGGGATGGTTAGGGATGGTTAGGGATGGTTAGGGATGGTTAGATAGGGATGGTTAGGGATGGTTAGGGATGGTTAGGGATGGTTAGATAGGGATGGTTAGGGATGGTTAGGGATGGTTAGGGATGGTTAGGGATGGTTAGGGATGGTTAGGGATGGTTAGGGATGGTTAGGGATGGTTAGGGATGGTTAGGGATGGTTAGGGATGGTTAGGGATGGTTAGGGATGGTTAGGGATGGTTAATCGCCTCATATCCCTGCTCAGCGTGCTCGGCAAAGTTCGGGATGGTTAGGGATGGTTAGGGATGGTTAGGGATGGTTAGGGATGGTTAGGGATGGTTAGGGATGGTTAGGGATGGTTAGGGATGGTTAGGGATGGTTAGGGATGGTTAGGGATGGTTAGAGATGGTTAGGGATGGTTAGGGATGGTTAGGGATGGTTAGGGATGGTTAGGGATGGTTAGGGATGGTTAGGGATGGTTAGGGATGGTTAGGGATGGTTAGGGATGGTTAGGGATGGTTAGGGATGGTTAGGGATGGTTAGGGATGGTTAGGGATGGTTAGGGATGGTTAGGGATGGTTAGGGATGGTTAGGGATGGTTAGGGATGGTTAGGGATGGTTAGGGATGGTTAGGGATGGTTAGGGATGGTTAGGGATGGTTAGGGATGGTTAGGGATGGTTAGGGATGGTTAGGGATGGTTAGGGATGGTTAGGGATGGTTAGGGATGGTTAGGGATGGTTAGGGATGGTTAGGGATGGTTAGGGATGGTTAGGGATGGTTAGGGATGGTTAGGGATGGTTAGGGATGGTTAGGGATGGTTAGGGATGGTTAGGGATGGTTAGGGATGGTTAGGGATGGTTAGGGATGGTTAGGGATGGTTAGGGATGGTTAGGGATGGTTAGGGATGGTTAGGGATGGTTAGGGATGGTTAGGGATGGTTAGGGATGGTTAGGGATGGTTAGGGATGGTTAGGGATGGTTAGGGATGGTTAGGGATGGTTAGGGATGGTTAGGGATGGTTAGGGATGGTTAGGGATGGTTAGGGATGGTTAGGGATGGTTAGGGATGGTTAGGGATGGTTAGGGATGGTTAGGGATGGTTAGGGATGGTTAGGGATGGTTAGGGATGGTTAGGGATGGTTAGGGATGGTTAGGGATGGTTAGGGATGGTTAGGGATGGTTAGGGATGGTTAGGGATGGTTAGGGATGGTTAGGGATGGTTAGGGATGGTTAGGGATGGTTAGGGATGGTTAGGGATGGTTAGGGATGGTTAGGGATGGTTAGGGATGGTTAGGGATGGTTAGGGATGGTTAGGGATGGTTAGGGATGGTTAGGGATGGTTAGGGATGGTTAGGGATGGTTAGGGATGGTTAGGGATGGTTAGGGATGGTTAGGGATGGTTAGGGATGGTTAGGGATGGTTAGGGATGGTTAGGGATGGTTAGGGATGGTTAGGGATGGTTAGGGATGGTTAGGGATGGTTAGGGATGGTTAGGGATGGTTAGGGATGGTTAGGGATGGTTAGGGATGGTTAGGGATGGTTAGGGATGGTTAGGGATGGTTAGGGATGGTTAGGGATGGTTAGGGATGGTTAGGGATGGTTAGGGATGGTTAGGGATGGTTAGGGATGGTTAGGGATGGTTAGGGATGGTTAGGGATGGTTAGGGATGGTTAGGGATGGTTAGGGATGGTTAGGGATGGTTAGGGATGGTTAGGGATGGTTAGGGATGGTTAGGGATGGTTAGGGATGGTTAGGGATGGTTAGGGATGGTTAGGGATGGTTAGGGATGGTTAGGGATGGTTAGGGATGGTTAGGGATGGTTAGGGATGGTTAGGGATGGTTAGGGATGGTTAGGGATGGTTAGGGATGGTTAGGGATGGTTAGGGATGGTTAGGGATGGTTAGGGATGGTTAGGGATGGTTAGGGATGGTTAGGGATGGTTAGGGATGGTTAGGGATGGTTAGGGATGGTTAGGGATGGTTAGGGATGGTTAGGGATGGTTAGGGATGGTTAGGGATGGTTAGGGATGGTTAGGGATGGTTAGGGATGGTTAGGGATGGTTAGGGATGGTTAGGGATGGTTAGGGATGGTTAGGGATGGTTAGGGATGGTTAGGGATGGTTAGGGATGGTTAGGGATGGTTAGGGATGGTTAGGGATGGTTAGGGATGGTTAGGGATGGTTAGGGATGGTTAGGGATGGTTAGGGATGGTTAGGGATGGTTAGGGATGGTTAGGGATGGTTAGGGATGGTTAGGGATGGTTAGGGATGGTTAGGGATGGTTAGGGATGGTTAGGGATGGTTAGGGATGGTTAGGGATGGTTAGGGATGGTTAGGGATGGTTAGGGATGGTTAGGGATGGTTAGGGATGGTTAGGGATGGTTAGGGATGGTTAGGGATGGTTAGGGATGGTTAGGGATGGTTAGGGATGGTTAGGGATGGTTAGGGATGGTTAGGGATGGTTAGGGATGGTTAGGGATGGTTAGGGATGGTTAGGGATGGTTAGGGATGGTTAGGGATGGTTAGGGATGGTTAGGGATGGTTAGGGATGGTTAGGGATGGTTAGGGATGGTTAGGGATGGTTAGGGATGGTTAGGGATGGTTAGGGATGGTTAGGGATGGTTAGGGATGGTTAGGGATGGTTAGGGATGGTTAGGGATGGTTAGGGATGGTTAGGGATGGTTAGGGATGGTTAGGGATGGGGTGGGGAGGAGTTAGGGGGTGTGAGGGTGAGATGGGGGCGGGGTGCCACGGCGGTCGCGGTGTGTGCGCGGTGCGCTAGCGCAGCGGCGGGGGGGGGGGGTTGTGTGTGTCGCGAGTAGACTGTGGTTGATGGGGTGCTAGCTGAGGTAGGTTAATGAAAGTTAATGAAAGTAATGAGAGTTAACTGAAAGTTCAATGAAAGTTAATGAAGTTAATGAAAGTTAATGAAAGTTAATGAAAGTTAATGAAAGTTAATGACAGTTTAATGAAAGTTAATGAAAGTTAATGAAAGTTCATGAAGTTCATGACCGTATGAAAGTTAATGAAAGTTAATGAAGTTAATGGAAAGTTAATAATGTGAAGTTCATGACGTTACGAAGACAGTTAATGAAGTTAATGAAAGTTAATGAAGTTAATGAACGTTACATGCACAGTTCATGAAGTTATGAAAGTTGAAGTAACTGACAGTTAATGAAGTTAATGAAAGTTTCACTGAAAGTTAATGACAGTTAATGAAAGTTAATGAAAGTTAATGAAAGTAGTCTGACAAGTTACATGAA
>CAWUBA010000052.1:0-76936 GCA_963920205.1 Stenodema calcarata | reverse complement strand
CCATCATTTGTTTTAGAATTGTGGTTCTTATTGGTTTCCAATTTAGAAACCTGTGGCGTGCACTGCCGTCCTCAGTACCCCAAGTCAATTCTTCAACTTCTGAGTAACATTAGCTTTTGTGAAATTATCTGTGTTATCCATGTAGTGCAATTTAGATGTACCCTTCTTCCGCTATCACCTCTTAAATCTATGACGTTTCATAACGATACCATGAGTACATACAGAGCGGCATAGGACTTTTGAAACTGGACAAGGCAACTCACAACGCTCCACGTCCTAAATCCATTTCCTCATAATGGTTTTTGTTTCAAAATCTATTGAATGCAGTAATCACAATAATCAATCGTTCACAATATCTCCCAGATAAAATTTAAAAGTTCTTCATTTAAATAATCTCAGTTTGTAAATCGACGGTTAACTTAAGATCAACTGTCGTTATTCAAATCGAATCATGACAAATCGAATTGACGCTAAGAGGATAAGACAGCCAACTTCGATGTCAGTCCTCCACAGAACGATCACCAGTCCGCTTTCCTAAGCCAATTTTACAACTTAAGCAGGCCACAACTGCAGGGAAACTTCCCCTCTAGTGAGATAGTGCCTTTGCGTGGAAAGTACCGGACTGGGAACGGGGGAAGGAGTACATGATCGCATGTAACTTTCCAGAATTGCTTAGCTAATCCTCGGTGGGAAGTTGGCCAATATAAGAAACCAAAGTTTCCTCCGCTATTCTTCCCTCACTTTTCTTTCCCTGAACGTGGACGTTAGAGCGGTCTTGTGGAAAGCTCAATGCTCGCTTTCACGCGCAAAGTTCCTGGGGGGGAGTTGGGGATAAATAAACTGGTTTCCCCGAAAGATGAACAACACGAAAAGCATGTTTTCACCCAAACTATGTCCCTCGTAAATGTTAAGTATATAACGTGTTAATGAAACTTTGTGTTATCCATAAACAGTCATCTCTAAATACTGTCTGATGGAGCTCTTGTATTTCTCCTCTTGGACGCCAAGACAAATGCATTCTATGTTTTTGGTTCTCACAAGATTTACTGCTTTTTCCAGACACCAAACGGAAATTACCAATTTACAATAAAGTGTTTTCGGTTGATTTGTCTTGTCCACAGCGGCAAACTCTGGGAGGCCGGCTCCAAAGTCCGAGAGCTCCTTCCGGTCTTCGACGCCGCCGGATTTGCCAAAATCCCTCCGCCGCCGAGCAAAACCATCAAACCCCGCACCTGACGCTTTCGCACACGAAATGGTTCGCCGGACTGATTTGTATGATGTAACCGAAACTACGGACTCCATGGGATCGCTTCCTTTCAATTGGAATTTTGAGCAGATGAGAAAATTGTTGGTTTATAAACAGAAATCACTAATACGAATGCTCACTTACAACTAGTTTACTGACTAATGGTGGGTCTATTGTAAAACTCTACATGGTATGACAGTTTTTGGGGCCCAAATGTCGTAGATTCAGAATCAATATGTTCTGGTAACGGTAAGCTTTGTCTAGTATCGAGAAAGGTACGAACTCGGCTGGTTCCAATCAATCTAGGTCTAATGTTGGACCAATTAAATACTATGGACCATCTCATTATCAATTCTATAATGTCAATATCCCCTTCAAGTAGTAATTAAGTCCACGCCCCCGAATTTTGTTATGCCGAGGAGCCCAACATGGTTTCTTCAGAGGCTAATGGGAATATTCCTTTAATTTCATAGTAGTAACATCATGTCATACAAGAAAATGGGTTTTAATTTGAACTTTAATAGCAGACCTAAGTGCTTTCATAACGAAAATAAATAAAAGGTGATCAACTAACTATATGATTTAATTTCTTATAAACAATTTAATTTCACAGTATTTAAAAATCTAAACATATATTTTTTTCCATAAGCATGAAATTTTATTTCTCGAGTCAAAGGAGAGTAACGTTGAACTGAATTAACTAGCTCTAAGTTTGATTGAACTCCGTTTGATTGACTTTGTTGGTGTATTAATAATATTTCCCCAATCACTGAAGTCATTTTTACTGTTCATGACTAGTAGCAAACTGACTAATAACGCGTTTTTAGTATTGTATTAGAAGTCATTCATTCAGTAGAGAAAAAAAATTACTACTACAGTATTCAGAAGAGAATCGAACCGCAGCTGTATTATACTAAATGTTATGGGTACTAAATGTTATTCAATTTTGTATTCATCATCTTATTCGCACAAGTGATGAACAATAATAATATAATCATGAACGGTAAAAATTGTTCATTGCAAATTTCTCCCACGTTTTTCACTCTCTACTTGGACTTTTTATGTTTCTTCTTTGAAAATTCAAACACGAAATACTTACAATGAAATAAATCCTAAGTGAAAAAGATGATTTCAATAATTAAAACTCTGCATGATGCTAAGCGACTAAATTTAGGTAGGTACCAGGAGAGCAATCTCAGGTTATTACATTATATTCCCTTTTAATAATCTAAAATGTTATATATTTTAATAAACGAATGAATATAAAGTCCCAAAATGTACTCATTTCTATATAATAATACCTTTAGCCACCTTACATAATTGTTATGTATGAGTGTATATGCGTTTATGAGTGTGAGACCCTTACGAAATAGAATTTGGTTAATTAAGAAAATGTAGTAAATAGCTTCCTAGTCCTAATTATTATTACTTTGGGTTTTCAGAGCAAAGAGTCTGGATGGCTGTACTACTAATTTCGAGAATTAATCCGACTTTTTCGCCAGTTGGCCTCCATTTATTTACTCTTGTTACCCATTTTCTATCAATCTCCCTTCTCTGGTTAATGACTAATGAAAGGAATGAGGAGTGAAATATTTGCTTGAACGATAATTAAATTGGAAAATGTGTACAACTGACTGGTAGAACCCGTGAATTACATAATCATATAAATGCAAATAAACATATAGTTGAAGTTTTAATAATTCTATAATATATTTTTATGAATAACTGAGTATGAGGTCGGCTTGGAATTTAGTTGGGCGACTGAGGAGACCATTGGTACTGAGCTAGTTACCGACTCCCCGACAAAACAGCTCGTGCTCATCTGGCCCTTCCTGCCAGTAAATTCTCTTGAATACTGCCTACGGTGATTACTGTTTTTGCCATGGATGTTGACAAGTAGATGTTTTGCGTTTGTCCGATCTGTAAAATAAAAACCCCCACAACAGAGATATTTCCCGGCGAGATAATATTATTACTGTTACATTATTATTATTAATCAAGAGATCAATTGAAAGAGTAAGTTAAATTATTTCTAAGTAAAACGGTAAGTAAAATACGGGTCCCACTATCAAATATTCACCGATGCCTCTAAAAAAGCAAACGGAGTTGGGGTTGGAGTATTTTATTTATTTATTTATTGGCACATTAAATAACAATCTTATGAAAAGGAAAAGAAAAAAGAAAAATCATCAAAACATCTGCCTAAAATAATCTTACATCTACAGTACATTGATACGTGCCCACGGAAAGCTAAGTTCTCGGTGAACTTGTGTTTTTTCCGTGGAGTCTCTTTACTTAACAAAAAACAATCAATCTAGTCGGCAATGCAAGTACATTTATGTATAATGATAGGTACTAGAAAACTATTTATGTGCGTTCATTAATATGCTTGTAACGTGTCTTTTTAATGCCAATACACCCTTAAAATCACTTAAATTAATATTATTTTCGTAGAAAAAATTTAGAGCAACAACATAAGCGCTTCTCTTGAACAATTCGATGTTTATCTTGGGCTTTCTTATGTTAGACCTCTACATTTCTCGTGACCCTTTGTGGAGTAAGGTATCGATATATTATAATATATTATATATATCATGCCTGCACAGGCATCCTTTACACCCACCCCCGTCTTATATACAAAAGTACAGGCCTCTCGCACAAATAAATCAGAGATGCACAGTGTACCGAACTCTTCATATAAACAACTTGTGTGGTATCTGGAGGGCCTCCGTAATATAATTTTAAGAATAATATTCTGGACTGTCCGAAGGACCCCAACCGCGTCTTCGTAGCCCCCCCCCCCCCCCCCAAGCAATAATACCATAATTCAGCAATGAGGAAACAAGGCCGTGATAGACCATTTTTAAATAATAAATGCTCAGAAAACCACCCAAGGATTTAAAAACGTAAAACAGTTTACGCAGCCTTTTGGCTAATGAGTATGTGCAGTTGAAAGGTCAACTTAGAATCAAAGACTACACCAAGGTATTTACAAGACTGAGAAAAAGGAATGGGTGGACACCCACAGAAATCACTCCCACCGCAGCTATAAGAATGAAGTTTAACTACTTCATCCAATGAGAATTCCCTTCGTGAGTTCCCTGTAAATCTGATAATCGATGTTTTCCCTATATTAAGGCACAAATAATTATAATCCATCCAAGTTCGGACTATATTCAAAACCCTGCCCCCCAATTTTAGTAAAACATTATAATTTTTAGAATAACAGATGATTGCTGTGTCGTCGGCATACCCAAATACACTACCCTCAAGGTTTGAATTCATCAAGTCATTTATGTATATAATGAAAAGTATTGGCCCGAGCACAGTTCCCTGAGGGACACCACAATTAATTTTAACATCAGAACTAAGGTTATTAGCAATTCGAGTTATCTGTGAACGGTCAGTCAAGTACGACTTCATGAGTTCATACGGAAGCCCCCTTATACTACATTGCTGCAATTTATGTAACAACGTTGGATGTTGCAAAGAGTCCAAAGCCTTACGAACATCAAGAAACATTCCTAAGGTAAAACATCCCTCGTTGCACTTTTCAGAAATCAATTTATACATGTCAAAAAGCGCGTGCTCCGTACTTAACCCTTTTCGGAAACCGAATTGCCGTTCAGAGATGATTCTGTTTGCCTTCAAATAAGATACAAGTCTTGCTTTAATGCATTTCTCCAGAATTTTGGATAGTGACAATGTTAGAGCGATGGGTCTGTAATTACTCATCACATCCCTATCACCACTCTTAAATAGTGGTACTACTGCGCATTTCTTAAACGAGGAAGGATATACACCAGTAGCAAACACTAAATTGAATATAAAAGTGAGGGGTAGTGCTGTCTAGGTAGGGATTACGAAATATCAATGGCATTTGGATTACAACTAGGAGCGTTGAGACCGCGAGTGACGCTGCGTATCTCCGCTCAGAGAGACAAAAAAGGTTTTTGAAACCTCAAATATGCATTTCACAGCGACGGTTCCTGCACCTATCGAATACTCATTACAAATCACAAAACCGTTCACCCAAAGAATAATCCAAATCAGGTCAACTTTATCAGCAGCTGTCCCCCAACTCGACCCCCAGGTGGCCAGTTCAAAAAGTGAACTAACACCGTTACCCCCCCCTCCCCTCCCCCACCCCCACCAGTCACCGCTTCTATCTCATTTCCCTAATTCGATTCGCCCCTTGGCCACAATCACATTTGCTTTTCCCAACTAATTTGCATAATAAATATCTCGAACTTCCATCTCCCGACGAGGCTTCAAATTGTTTATTATAACTCGCTCGGGGAATATCAACTCACCCCGAAGCATTTTTCCGCTTTTATTCCCTCCCGTAAATTTCCTCTTATATTGCTCATGATGGAATCCAATATCTCAGTTCCATCTCGTACCACCTCCTTCGCGCACTTCTCTCTCACGCCCTTGATATCGAGTTTCGCCGAAACTGCTTCGTGTTTTTGCCCTTTGTAACCAATTTTGGAAGGAGTAACTTGAATAATTCTTGGAAGGACGTCTGTATGATGTTAACTAACTTGAGATGTCTGAAAGACAAATATTTAGTGATTCAAGCCCTTACGAGAGTCTTTGAGTGGCTCTGATTAATCAAAGTGCTATTTTGGTTTATTATCTTCGATAATGAACCATTGGAATCGCCCAAAGAAAAAAAAATTTTAACCCCCCCCTCAAAATTTGTTGGTTTACGTTTCAAGATACGTAGATTCAGAAAATCGAATAAAAAAAAATCCGTCCGTCCGCCGTACGCCGTACGCCGTCCGCCGTCCGCCGTCCGCCGTACGCCGTACGCCGTCCGCGCCACTTTGCCCAGTTAGCGTTGAGTTAAAATTACGAAATTTTTTTTATGGGTTTCGACCAACCCCACAATGGTCCTCGAAACTTTTCAGAACCCTAGGTCAAGGGGAAGGGGTTCAAAACGAATTTTGAAAATTTGAAAATCTCATATCTCGAAAAATTCATATAGAACGGTATGTTTTTTATTTCATATTTAGATAGAGTTTGTTCCGTAGAATTTTTTAAGACCATCCGCAGCTGTGTACGACCAGCCGTTCGTCCACAATGACGGCTCAAAGGTTGTGCCTCACAACACGATCGTGACTCAAACTGTTGAAATACGGGTCCATTTTCATACTAACAAGCTCTTTGGAACATCATACGGCTTAAGTGATGTCGAGTTTGTTGTTCTGAGGTGCGTTTCGTGCTACGGAAATGAAGGTAATTTCGAATGTTTGTTGGTAGGTACTTCTTTTATAGAAAAATTATTACCGACGTAGTATTAAAAACCCCAGAATTATATCGAATTAATTAATCATAATTAATAACAATTATTATTAATAATAAATACGAATTATTAATACCTAACAATAAATTATAATCATTTTCACTAGGTACTTGATAAAATTGTTAATAATTAGTGATAATTGATAATAATATTTAATCTAACATTTAGGATCTAGACATTTAGACCTAGTGATCTAGACAGAAGGGTGATCTGTACAAAGAAGATAATGAACCGTTGTGTCAAGAATTTGCAGAGTTTTTTTATTCGATTTTCTGAATCTACGTATCTTGAAACGTAAACCAACAAATTTTGAGGGGGGGTTAAAATTTTTTTTTCTTTGGGCGATTCCAATGGTTCATTATCGAAGATAATAAACCAAAAATCCGTCCGTCCGCCGTACACCGTACGCCGTCCGTGGCACTTTGCCCAGTTAGCATTGAGCTAAAATTACGAAATTTGGTTTCTGGGTTTGGACCAGCCCCACAATGATCCTCGAAACTTTTCATATCCCTAGGTCAAGGGGAAGGGGTTCAAAACGAAATTTAAAATTTCGACGATGTCATATCTCAAAATATTCAACTGAATCGTGTAATTTTTAGTTCACTTTTGAATGACCTGAAAAATCACCAATCATTTAAGACCAATTGGATTTTTGTGCGATCAGCCGTTCGTTCACAGTGAGCGCGCAAAGGTTTAGGAAAAACACTAAACTTTCGCGTCGAAAACGGCCGTTATGTGACCCAACCTCCAGACGCCCAGAATAAAACTACGTTTTTCATCTTCCCGGTAAACTACAGTCTAGAAATTTTAACCGTGAGTCGGGGATAGACCACATGGCAATATTCACTCGGTTTCTCATCTGTAAAATTGTTTAAATAATACCTTTTTGTAATAATACAAATTAAATTTTGATGATGAGCTGTTGACTTGAAATTTTAAAAATAGTTCAGAACTGGATCACAATGCAATATTCAGTCGTTTTCTTGTCTGTAAAATTGTTTAAATAATACCTATTTGTTTAAACAAATTGAATTTTGATGATGAGCTAGATACTTGAAATTTTAAATATAGGTCAGAAATGGATGACATTTCAATATTCACTCGGTTTGTATGACATGGTATGAGTATGGTATGGTATATTATTGTATGTATGATTTGGTATAGTACAGTATGGTATGATAGGAAAGAAATTCGTATGGTATGGTATGAGTACGGTGAGAATATGGTATGGTGCCGATTTGCAACACAGTCTGGTATAGACAGAAGGGTGATCTGCACAAGGAAGATAATAAACCGTTGTGTCAAGAATTTGCAGAGTTTTTTTTTATTCGATTTTCTGAATCTACGTATCTTGAAACGTAAACCAACAAATTTTGAGGGGGGGTTAAAAAAATTTTTTCTTTGGGCGATTCCAATGGTTCATTATCGAAGATAATAAACCAAAATCCGTCTGTACGCCGTACGCCGTCCGTGGCACATTGCCCAGTTAGCGTTGAGCTAAAATTACGAAATTTGGTTTCTGGGTTTGGACTAGCCCCACAATGATCCTCGAAACTTTTCATAACCCTAGGTCAAGGGGAAGGGGTTCAAAACGAAATTTAAAATTTCGACAATGTCATATCTCCAAATATTTAACTGAACCGTGTAATTTTTAGTTCACTTTTGAATGACCTGAAAAATTACGAATCTTTTAAGACCAATTGGATTTTTGTGCGACCAGCCGTTCGTTCACAGTGAGCGCGCAAAGGTTTAGTAAAAACACTAAACTTCTCGTCGAAAACGGCCGTTATGTGACCCAACCCCCAGGCGCCCGAAATAAAACTACCTTTTTTCATCTTCCCGGTAAACTACAGTCTAGAAATTTTAACCGTGAGTCGGAGATAGACCACATTGCAATACATTTTTGTAATACCACATTGAATACATTTTTGTAATAATACAAATTAAATTTTGATGATGAGCTATTGACTTGAAATTTTTTAAATAGGTCAGAACTGGATCACAATGCAATATTCACTCGGTTTCTTGTCTGTAAAATTGTTTAAATAATACCTATTTGTTTAAACAAATTAATTTTGATGATGAGCTTGATACTTGAAATTTTAAATATAGGTCAGAAATGGATGACATTTCAATATTCACTCGGTTTGTATGACATGGTATGAGTATGGTATGATACCTATATTATTGTATGTATGATTTGGTATAGTACAGTATGGTATGATAGGAAAGAAATTCGTATGGTATGGTATGAGTACGGTGAGAATATGGTATGGTGCCGATTTGCAACACACTCTGGTATAGACAGAAGGGTGATCTGCACAAGGAAGATAATAAACCGTTGTGTCAAGAATTTGCAGAGTTTTTTCCAAACTAGTTATTTAAAACTAGTTTCTCGTTTCTTGACCCATCCCTACATGAATTTGATGACCAACCGAACTCAGTGACCTCTTGTTGGTGCATCTGTAACCGGACTCTGAAGGAGTCGGTACGGAGAGTTTTGAATATTGAATATTAATATGGAAACTGAAATAGAAATGAAGTTGTCTGCTGCCACCACCTACGATCTCGTAGGGCACCTTCCCGGGGAAGTGGGTTTTCAGAAATAACGACGTAATGTAATTAACTATTATAATGAATGGATTTTATACAGAGGTAGCGCCGAAAGGCAGCCTTCGGATATGGGGGTTCTTTGAGGAATTGTGTGTGATACGAAGTATCGTAGGACTGAGAAGTTGATCAAGAATTACGACAGTCACAAGGGGTTTTACGGTTGAAAATACGAGAGTTGGTACACTGAAGTAAAGAAAATAATGATACTATTGGTGTTATTACTATATTGGTCAAGGATTACCTAGGTAGATTTACACTATGTTAAGATGCTTAAGGCTTACGGATGTCTGGTAAAACTGTTGAGGGCTCAGGGGTAATTGGGGAATTATGTTCACTGGGCACGCGCTCACTGCGCCACTTCACTACTTCACGTACCGCGGCGGTACAAAACAAATGGTACGCGTACCAGGAGAGGGGTCTCCGAATGGATGAGTTGATGACTCCCGTGTAGGTGAGGTCGAGGAACTGGTCCACGGAGGGCATGATGGCCGTTTATATACCAGGCGGAGGCTTACGCCTGCGCACCTGGCCCGGTCTTCAGGGTTGCCACCCTTCCGTGGCTTAGCCGTCCCTGAGGGAGCTCCTCGTCGTGTGGCGGCGTCAGCGGCGGAGGAACAGTGAACCGGTGGTGGAGGAACCGGTCACACTCCTCCCCTCCCCGGAAGCCGATGTCCTCATCGGCGATCCTTCCAGCAACGGGAGCAGCCAGAGGATCGCTCCACCTGCGACGTCCAAAGGCGCCGACTGGGGCGTCGGGGAGCGTCTTGCTGACGGTGAATGGATGGTCGGTCAGTGTCTGAGAGTTGTCTGGACTGAGCGGGTGATCCCTGGTCGTGCTGCAGGACGCTCGCTCTCACGGAGGGCAAATTGGTGGAGGTCTTTTCCGTGGCGTTGTGGGGTGGACATGGTGTGAGCAGTTACTTCCAAGCAACAGGTGAAGAGGGATAATTATTATAGGGTTCGTTACAAAAGAGGCAACTAAAAAAAAAGGGGGGGATTAATAATTCTCAACTCTCCTACACTACTTAGACTTAGCTCTACTGGATATCCGACATGCATTGCCTATTCTTGCACGAACGCGAGGAACGTCAGGCCGTGCACCGAGGGGAGGGATTCCCGCAGTTGGAACAGGACCATCAAGAAGGGCCTAGCATCTCGCTGTAGGTAAAAGGAAACAAGGGGGAAGCCACCATCATACAGGAAATACAAGATATAAAATAATACAAAACAAATACAGGGTATAAGAATACAATATTAATAATAATCAAAAGAAAGAACAGCATACAACTGGCAAAAATTACAAAGTATCAAATATTAAATGCACAAGTTTTAAGTATTCATTATATAGATGTATTTTTTTATTATTATTTTATTTTATTTTTTTTTTTTATTTTTTTATTTTTTTATTTTTTTTTTTTATTTTTTTTTTTAGAGGTATATGCAATATTTATTTATTTTATTTTATTTTATTTTATTTTTTTTTTTTTGCATGGGGGCCTGTGTCAATCCCGTGTTCAACAGCCAGGGCATAGCCATCCGGGTCAGGTCGTTGGAACAAGTCCAGGTATGCATCAGCAATGTCCAACAGGTTGGTCACATCAGGCGCTGGCAGGTGCTGAATCTGCTCGCGGATAGTGGCTGTCAAATCCGGTAGTTGTGAGTCCCAGTCTTTGGTTGGAAATTCAGCGGCCTCGTCATAGAGTAGGCACTCATCAGTCATATCAATGGGGGTTGTTGTCAAATTCAGGGTAGGTTCTCGCAATTCGGCAGTACTCATCCGAATTGGCATCACCGGGTGTACCACTGGTCGCACTGGGGAGAACAATCCATCACTAAGTTCACTGACCATAATCTGTTTTCCATTGTTGGGGTCGGTTAGTCGAACTTCGCATTTGTCAAGGTGGATAGTGACGGGTAATCTGCTTAGTAAATCTAGACCTAGCAGATTCAATCCAGAGTGATCACGCGCGAAGATGTAGAAGGCATGGCGCAGCTTGATTGGTCCGATTCCTACTTCCACCGACTGCTGTCCCAAGAATGGAAGCAGTTGTCCGTCGGCACCATATGCAATTGTCTTGGTTGGTGTAATTGGGACGCCAGGAACTGGATTCGTCAGTACAGATATCTGCGCGCCCGTGTCCACAAGTAGGTTTTGTTCCTTTCCTTGTAATTTCACTTTTACGTGAATTGATTGTCTGAACGGGGCGTCAACAGCTGGCACACGAGCGGTGTTGTTGACTTGAGGCGGTTCATAAGGTTCTACGTGTGATGGCGTTGCGGGTTCACATGGTCCATCCGCAGGTGGCTCCTGGCACACTGCGGCGGGGGACTCACGGCGGTGTCTTTGTTGGAACTGTTGCTTCTTCTGGCAACTGGGTTCTGTGTGTCCATAGAATCCACAGAAGTCACACATATCCGGCTCAGTCTCTTGTGGACAGCTCACTGGAAAATGTGTCCAGCTTCCACAGAACACGCAGGGTTGTCGCGGGACGCCACGTGCAGGTCGATTTCTAGGCACTACTTGTAAGGTTCGGAAACCTCCTTTTGCTTGACGCGGACATCTGGCAACGAGATGGCTTGTATCACCACATGCAAAGCACTTTCTGGGTACGTCATTGGTTCTAACATGTGCCACATTCCAGGGGTCACTTGTAGAACGGTCAGAATCTAGGGCTTCCTCAGCTTCTTCTACCTTGAGGAGAGCCTCTTGTAACGTCGTCGGGGGATTGTTAATGAACAAACTCGAATACCTTGTAGGTATTCCTTTCATAAAGGCTTTTACTGAACGGGTTCCTACCCATGTGCGAGTTTGTTTGGGAGTGAGCTCTACACCTTCAACTCTGGCGGCTCGGAGTGCTGTGTGTCGCACTCGATCAGCAGAATGACGTAGGGATTCTCTGGGTCCTCACGACCATACCACCGCAGTAGGGCTTCTCTGATAACATCATAGGGATTTCCCCTTTCGGTAAGATGTAAATGATCTTGAATGAACGATTTGGCTGTTCCCTTCAACTTCATTCGTAATATCTTGAGGCGAACCTCCTGAGGTAGTTCTTGGGTAACACTATCGAAGTGGTCCAAGAAATCTTCAATCGGGACAATGTTATGGTCTTCTGGATTCCAATTATCTAGTTCTATTAAAATAGAACGTGGGATCTGGTCGGCTGGAACAGGAGCTCGGGTTTGCATGGCTTCCAGCATTTGCTTCATTGCAGCAGCCACTGCATTGAGCGCCTCCACGTTTGCATCCATCATGGTGATCCTCTTCCTGAATGCGGTACGCGTGGTACGCGTACCGGATCAAAAAAAAATCGGCGTGGACAGTAGTTTAGGGGTGACGTCAAAAGCTGGTACGCGTACCGGTTTTATTGGGCTGACTTCAGCAGTGGAGTACCGCTTTGGGGTACGCGTACCGAAGGAGTTTTACAGATTTCGCAGTGTTGTAATGAAATTATAAAAGATTTAATAATTATACACAGCCACTGGTACGCAGTGGTACGCTGTGGTAGCCACGTACCGGAATGAGGCGGTACGCAAGTAAGTTTCAACAGGGAGGGGCAGATTTCTAAGTATTGTTTACTACAAAGGGTTCGAAGTGTGGCAAAAAGGTTGACTAAAAACCGTACTTTGTTACTCGCACGTGGTTTATGTCTCAATGCGTACCGGTACTTGGCCAATGTTTTGGTACGCAATGGTACGCGTACCGGGAAACTTCTGGATATGACTGGAATGTTCTAGAATAAATTACAAGATTTTGGTACGCAATGGGACGCGTACCGCAAAAACTGGTTGGCTTGAATTGAATATTTTGAAATGAGGGACAAGGTTGGGACGGTTCCACACGCAAGAATCACCCCGCTCGGTACTTTGTTCCAGGCGGAACTCTCAAAATACGACTAACGGCGTGCAAGTCAGATATCTTTCGAGTTACAATCGATAGGGCAATTCTTACAGCTAACATACACAAACATACAACAATTGAAGGAATAATATGACAAGAATAATAATAGAACAATAATAGTAGAATAATAAAGATAAGGGAAGACTGTCGTTCTGCGCTTCAGAATCCTACTCCTATCCCAATCGCTGCCACCAAAAATGTAACCAGACTCTGAAGGAGTCGGTACGGAGAATTCTGAATATTCTAGGTAGATTTACACTATGTTAAGATGCTTAAGGCTTACGGATGTCTGGTAAAACTGTTGAGGGCTCAGGGGTAATTGGGGAATTATGTTCACTGGGCACGCGCTCACTGCGCCACTTCACTACTTCACGTACCGCGGCGGTACAAAACAAATGGTACGCGTACCAGGAGAGGGGTCTCCGAATGGATGAGTTGATGACTCCCGTGTAGGTGAGGTCGAGGAACTGGTCCACGGAGGGCATGATGGCCGTTTATATACCAGGCGGAGGCTTACGCCTGCGCACCTGGCCCGGTCTTCAGGGTTGCCACCCTTCCGTGGCTTAGCCGTCCCTGAGGGAGCTCCTCGTCGTGTGGCGGCGTCAGCGGCGGAGGAACAGTGAACCGGTGGTGGAGGAACCGGTCACACATCCTTAGTAGGAAGTTAGATAGGGGTGGCGTTTTCCTGGTATTGCTTTCAAAGTCCCTACTTTTTTCGATGTGGCAACCTTCAGCAAATCGACCAACTGGCACTCACCTTGTTATCGATGTTCTATTTCCTGTTCAATTTAATTTCGCTTTTACCAGTTAAGTGACAAATTAACCGTTACTAGGTTTTTGCAATTTAGGTTTATGGTCTGGGAGAATTTTTCAAAAACCTAGCATAAAAATGGTACCTACTTGGAATAATTTCATTTTTAAATTTTGACCAAACAGCTGGGAAGAGAAAACCGAAAAAACCCCAGATACGAAGTTTAACTCCTTAGTTTCCATAGTAAATACCAAAACTATGTGTAGGTACGTTCGTAAAAACTTTGGACGCGTTTTTCTCAAGATCGACTTTTGTCGCTTACCAGGTATTTGCATAACACGGTCCAATTCAGCGGAGAGCAAATGAAGGGTACAGGGGAAGAAGGCGCAATGTCAGTCAGTCAGAGGAAAGTTTCGGGGAATCAGCTTTTTCGTTCAATGTTGTCGATATAATACAATTATCAGTGTTCTTTGGGAATTAATAATTAAGGATAAAATAACACTGATAATTATCTGATAATTTTTTGTTCAATGTTGTCGATAACGTACAATTATTTATTTATTTCATTATTACGGGCAAGCCCAATTAAATTAATGGTCAGTGATACAGACAGATTATACAAAATTGAAATATGATTATGGGAAAGGAAGAAATGATAAAAACTCCACAATTCAGGCACCACGGATAAGAAACATGGGTAAATTACTATAGGACGGCACTAGGGGTATTGCAGACTACAGTCTTCAACTTCGAGAGGGAATCATTAAAAAAGTCAAAATCTGGATTCAAATTCAACAAGAGATTTGCAGAGATTTGATTATAATTGTACTTTATCGACAACATTGAACAAAAAAGCTGATTTCCCAAAACTTTCCTCTGACTGGCATTGCGCCTCCTTCCCCTGTACCCTTCAAATTTCAATTCAAATTGTAAAACCCCTGGAAGCTGTTAAGGTCTCTAATGGTTTTTTGCCTGAGTCGTACCTAGATATCTTTAGTTATCGATAATACACCTAAGTATGTATTTTTACTTAAGAGGTATTGTATTTCAAGTAGATACGAGTAGGTTCATTCAAGGTAACACATTAAATCAATTGGAAAAAGTGCGTAACAAGTACTTGTACTCTCCAAAATGCACGGGCCTCCCAATTTTCGAACGACCCTCTTGTCTCGAATATTTACTGTAGCCTTTTCCTCCGGAATATTCGTTTGAGGTATTCAACTCGTGGGTGGTTCGCGAAGCCCAAAGTCCACGAAGGAGAGCAACAAGCACCACCAAGACAGGTGTCTCCATTATTCTTGTTTATCTTTCGTATGTTTCTCCTTCAAACTCTGGAGAAAGATCAATGTCGCTGTTTGGTCTCGGTGAAAATGAAATCTTTGGAAATGGTAACCTACACAACTGTCTCTGTATAATATTACGTAGGAGGAACTAAAATGTTGAACTGGTGAATTCAATTCAGGTTGAATGTGGTTTATTACGCCTTTTAAACGTCTTTCGGTTTATTAGAGAGTTCCTAAGGGATGAGTCATGTAAGATAGGTTCGAACTTATCTCATGAGTACAGTCAATTAGGTACACTTTTTTTTTATTTGTTGATTAAGTTCATTGTAAATACAATATTGAAAAATAATAATTACACTTACATTAAATGTAAGTAACGATGCACATTACCTTGATGCACATTATCTTTGATCATTTAGCACTCTGCAGGTGTAAACTTAATGGCAAAAAAATTAAAATATGAATGTGAATCGATGGATTTGCACTTTTTATTTTATTTTTCGGAAGGGTACTATTTCCTGTCGTTCTCAAGGTAATGTGCATCGTTGAGGTATCCCAATGCCAACATGCGATCCATGATGTGCTTTGGTCTTTGAAGTCGGCGATTTGTAGGGGGTAGAAACCCTTCTGCAGCCAATCACTATACTTTCTTTTGTAAGTGAAAGTTAATGAATTTCGTTTTGTTAGGAATCATAAAAGAACGTTTTGTCTACGAATTTATTTGACGAAAAATTACAGCGGAAAAAATACACATTGTGTATTACACAAGGCGGATTTCTCATTTTAATCGAACATTGTAAAAAACGAAGGTTACGAAGAGGCTATAAAACCAGTGATACCACCCAAACAAAGTCTATAGCCGTAGTGACCATGAAAATAATAGTCCGTATGCAGGTAGACACTCTTCAACACTTTCCCTTATGTGAATGGTCAATGCTTCATTGGCTGGCCAAACCAAGCTTCTCACGTAAGGCTTGAAGTCGAGGACGAGGCATGGGCTTGGTCAGTAGGTCGGCGAGTTGGTGCTCAGTACCAATGTGATCCACAGCTAGCATCCCTTTCTTGATACGATCTCGAATGAAGAGATACTTCCGCTGGATGTGCTTTGTACGAAAATGAAACTCTGGGTTTTCTGTATGCTTCCTTGCGGACTCATTGTCAATTTTCAGGATTGGAAGCGCAGACAAATCCTTGAATAACCGAGATATCCAGATAGTCTCTTTTGAACCAAGATTAGCTGCAACTATTTCTGCTTCACAGGTTGAATCAGCAACCAATTCTTGACGTCGACTCAACCAAGTAATGGCTGCACCTGCAAATTTTACTATTACTCCACTTGTTGAGCGCATTGTAGTTGGGCATCCAGCAAAGTCAGCATCGCTGTAACACTCAAGTAGCTGTGTCTTGGGTTTACTCTGGTATACCAACTTCAAATTAATAGTGCCAGCAAGGTAGCGCATAACTCGCTTTGCCCGTACTACATCTTCATCTGTAGGATCTTCCAACCGACGTGATAGAACACTCACACTGAAGGCAATGTCAAAACAAGTACCCCTGGCAACATAGAGTAGAGCTCCAACTGCAGAGCGATATGGAAAATCAGGAGCTTTCCCTGGCACTTGAGGAGTTAGTTTCTCTAGGGGAGTGCAAACTGGATTGCAGTTTTCCATATTAAATCGAGTGAGAATTTTCTTTATGTATGCTGATTGGCTTACCATGATGTCTCCGTCACATTGGGTAATTTCAAGTCCAAGAAAGTAGGATACCTCTTTTGCAACAATTTCAAATTGTGAACGCAGTTGCTCTATAAATAGGTCCATTACTCGTTGACTTGTCGCTGCCACTAATCCATCATCAACGTAAAGTACAACAATGATTTTCCCTGCTGAAGTGTGATGAATGTAGACACAAGGATCTTCAAGACTCGGTTGAAATCCCAAACCAACCATGAAATCGTCAAACAGTTTGTTCCAGCACCGTGGTGCCTGTTTGAGACCATATAAGCTGCGTTTAAGTTGACAACCACGATTGGTTCCGTCTGCATACCCTTCAGGTTGCTTCATAAAGATATTTTCTTCAACATCTCCATATAAGAATGCAGTTGAGACGTCAAACTGCCTGAGAACCATCTTTTCCACTGCTGCAATAGACAGCAATGACCTGACCACTTCCAAACGTGCAACAGGACTAAAAGTATCAGCATAGTCTATACCAGGTTGTTGAGCGCATCCCTTAATAACTAATCGCACGATACTTGTCAATACTCCCATCAGGATGACGCTTTATACGATAAACCCACTTGTTATTGATGGTCTTCTTTCCTGGAGGAAGTCTAATAATTCTGTACCTAGCAGAGTACTACGCAGTTGTTGACTTACTAGAAATAATTGTATTAGCACATACAAGAACCAAATTATGACTGCGGGGAATTTGGGTTGTCGAGTAATAAACAACAGGTGATTTATGATCCTGCAATAGTGGAGTCGTTCTTTCACTCCCCCACACGAGAGCAGGGTCACTCTTTGATGTCTACGAGTCCCAGATTTCTCCGGAAGTTGATGAACTTGGCTCCTGTTAGTCCTTTAGTTAGGATATCCGCATTCATCTCTTCTGTAGGAACATATTCTACCGTTACCGTTCCTTCAGCAACGACCTCACGGATGAAGTGCTCCCTCAGCCTGATATGCTTCGACCGTTTGCTGGTCACGGGGTTCATCGCTTGCTTTCTAGCTGCCTGGTTGTCGCTCAGTATGGTGGTGCGTTGTATATTTAATCCCATACTGCTCCCCAGTTGCTGTAAGTGGATGGCTTCTTTTGCAGCTTCAGACAGTGCCATATATTCTGCCTCACACGTTGAATGGGCTATGGTCCGTTGTTTCTTTGATTCCCATGTAACGGCTGCTCCCCCATACACAAAACAAAATCCAGTGTATGACTTTGAGTCGCTTTCATCGTTGGCCCAATCTGCATCTGCCATGCCTACCAGTTTGTTTCCAGTTCTCTTGAATTCCAGTCCGAGATTCCTGGTTCCTTTCAAATACCTGAGAACGCGTTTTGCTGCCTGCCAATGCTCTTCTCCGTAACAGGCATTGAACTGACTCAAAAAACTCACACAGTATGCAATATCAAGTCTTGTAGCCATTGCCAAATACATAATAGAACCTATCAGACTTTGGTATGGCAAATCTTTATCCTTACCATTCTTCTTCCCCTCATTTTTAAGTTTCAATCTTGGTTCCATTGGCGAACTCACTGGCTTGCAATCTTCCATGTTAAACTTGGTCAATACTTCTCCAATGTATTTCGATTGTGACGCGAAAATCGATCCATTTTTTCTTTCAAATTTAATTCCCAAACAATAATTTAGCTCTCCCAAATCTCTTGTTTCGAATACCGATTTGATTTGTTTCTTGAACTCTTCTAATTTCTTCAAATTGGCACATCCTATTATAAAATCATCCACGTATACAGCCATGACAATTCTGTCTTTTCCTATTGACTTGCTGTACATACATGGGTCTGCTGATGACACTTTCAATCCCATTTCTCTCAGCTTTTCATCAAGTTTCACATACCACTGTCGACTTGCCTGTTTCAACCCATATAACGCTTTTTGCAGTTTACATACTGGTTGGCCTTTCGATTTTCGTATGTCTTCTAACATATTCTTCGCTTGTAAATACACCGTCTTATCTATCATATTCGCTTCTTCTAACATGATCTCATGCAAAATTTTTTCTAAATTGTCGGGTTTTTTTACATAAATGTCATCTTTTATTTCTCCATTCAAAAATGCTGTTGAAACGTCCATTTGATGTACATGTAAATTCTCTTCAGCAGCCATAGCAAGAAGCAACCTAATTGATCCCAGTCTAGCTACAGGTGAATATGTGTCTACATAATCTAACCCTGGTCGTTGATTAAACCCTCTAGCTACCAGACGCGCTTTTCTCCTTTCAAGATCCCCATTGGCTTTGTATTTCTGTGTCAAAATCATTCTGGAGTCTATGATGAACTCACCGCCAGATTTTTCAACCACTTTCCAAGTTCCATTCTTCAAATGCGCCTTGATCTCAGTTTTTATTGCGTCTTTCCAATCATCCGAATTCTCACTTCCCATGGCTTCTGCTACAGTTATTCCAGCATAATCATCTCCCATGTAGTAGTCTTGAGCCCACACAGGAGGTCTTAAAACTCGTCTAGCTCTCCTAAACTGAACTGATTCACTATCTTCTTCATCTTGTGAATCCTCTCTTTCCTCGTCACTAGATGTTCTTGGTTCATCTTGATCATCGTAGGATACAGGTGGGTCTACAGATTCTACATGTTCTGTTTCAGATGGTAGTTTCTGTTTATTTCCTACTGATTCAATTTCTACCATTTCATGTGATTTATTTTCTTCTTCTGGTTTTTGTTTTAAAAATTCTACGTCTGAAAGTTCATTTTTTTGTAAATCATACATAGTTTTCAATATTTTTACATCTCTGGCTACTTCTACTCTGTTCATTGATGGCACCCAAATTCTATATGCTTTTGAAACATTGGAGTATCCAACAAATATGCCAGCTACAGTTTTTGATTCAAATTTATTTCGACCCGGTTTTTTTTTAATATATGAGCTTTTGCTCCAAACAGATGCAAATGCCTTACAGATGGCTTTTTCCCTACCCATCTCTGATATGGAATTTCTCCTTCAATGGCACTACAAGGTAGACGGTTACACAAATAATTTGCCGTATTCACTGCCTCTGCCCAAAACTGTAATGGTATTTTACCATCAATCAGCATGCATCTTGCCTTCTCAACGAGAGTTCTGTTCTTTCGCTCTGCCAATCCGTTTTGTTGAGGTGTGTACTTTACTGATAGTCTTCTCTGAATCCCATTAGCCTTCAAATATTCATCAAATCCTCTGTTACAATATTCCGACACTTCATTGTCTGTTTGCAGGAATTTGATTTTCTTACCAGTCGATAACTCAGCTCTGCTTTTGTATTCCCGAAACTTTGAAAATACTTCATTTTTCTTTTTTAGAAAATATACCTCACAATATCGAGAATGTTCATCGATAAATGTGACGTAGTATTTTGCCCCACCATTCGATTCGGTTCGAACTGGTCCAAATACATCTGAATGCACAATTTCTAACAATTCAGTCGTTCTTGGTCCTTCTCCTTTAGGAAATGGAGCTCTGGTCATCTTTCCTTGAATACAAACTTCACATTCCGGAAAACTACCTGATGTATCAAAATCAAGTCCACGGAGTAATTCTCCTTTCTTTGCATTCTTTAGATCCTGGAAATTCACATGCCCTAATCTTCTATGCCATTCAACCATTCCATTTGTGGTTACTACATTTGCTTTTTCTTCTTTTGATCCTTCCATACACACGTAGTATAGGCCATTTTTTCTTTGAGCTTCCAGTACTATGTTCCTTTGACTATCTGCCACAGTTGCTTTATCTTTCTTGAATAATACAGTACACCCTCTATCGGTGAATTTTCCTACAGATAGTAGATTAGTTGACAACGATGGAACGTACAACGTATCGACCAAATTCATCAAATGCTTGTCGTTAACTCTAATTTTGACTTTCCCGACTGCTTTTACAGGAGTAGTTTGATCTTTAGCAGCCAATTTCAAATGTTTTACAGTAGCATCACTATTTCGTTCTACAAATGCTTTCTCATCTGCACACATATGGCTGGTACTCCCACTGTCTAAGCACCACACTGCCGTTCTTGAAATATCTTTTACGTATGAAGTTAGTGACTGTTCTATCTTGTATGTTGATTCATGACCATTCTTCTTAAATTTTGGACAATCCCTTATTTTATGACCAATTTCTTTGCATTTGTGACACTTGAATTTGAAATCTGAACTCGAACTTCGATTAGATTTTTCCTTATCACGTTTTGATTTTTGCTGCTCGTTGAAATTTTTGTTTCTAAACTTGTAATTTGAATAAAATGCTCCTTCTGGATCAAAATTTGATGAACACGCTCCTCGAGCTTGCTCCTCTTCTAATATTTTGACCCTAATCTCTTCTGGAGATGGCAACGTGTCGCGAGTTTCAATTGCTACGCGGAAAGTTTCATATGCCGAAGGTAGACTATACAAAATCATTATTACAAGTAAATCATCGGGGATCTCGATTTCCAACTCTCTTAATCGTTCGACTGTTTCCATATAAGCATTTAAGTGGTTTCGAACATCGCTGTTCTCTTTCATTTTCAGCAAAATTAGTCGTTTGAGTAATGCAGCCTTGCGAGCAGGTCCTGAACTCCTATAAGTACTCTCTAGCTTGTCCCACATACTTTTGGAAGTTTCACAGCTCTTAATTTGGCTTAGTTCACTAGGAGCTATTACTAGGATTATGTCTGACATCGCATTATTGTCTTGCAATTCCCATTCTGAAATTTTCGCCTGATTTTCAGCATTGTTTTCAGTTCTAGTCGGCTTAGGAATAGCACCACTAACATATCCCCACAAACCGTTCTTACTAAGTATTGCCTTAGCTTGCATTCGCCACGAATCATAATTGTCCCTTTTCAATGGTTCAATTCTATAGTTCGCACTCATTTTTCTTCACGTTCTTCTGTAATGTCCGTCACAGCAAATCAACTTCACAGCCTGCACTGCACATAACCTCTAATAATTCTGTACCTAGCAGAGTACTACGCAGTTGTTGACTTACTAGAAATAATTGTATTAGCACATACAAGAACCAAATTATGACTGCGGGGAATTTGGGTTGTCGAGTAATAAACAACAGGTGATTTATGATCCTGCAATAGTGGAGTCGTTCTTTCAGGAAGTTCCACTAATTCCCATGCATCATTCTTATGCATTGATACAATTTCATGGTCCATCGCTGACTTCCACTCATTACTATCTTCACGAAGGATAGCTTCCTCAAAAGTCTTTGGCTCATTTTCCATGAGAAAAATCTCTGCAATGTTGGATGTGACGTAATCTTTCAGCCAATCTGGAGGCTTTCTTTCCCGAAGTGGAAGTCTAGTTGATTTTGCTTGTTCAGTGAGCAACTCTGAGTCATCAATTGAATCATCAGATGAATCCATGCCAGATGTGGGTTCATCTGTCTTCTGATCTACTTGATCGTTTTGAATTTCTGTAGTTTCATTTTCCCTGATAGGCCAGACTACTCTGTCATCACAATTTTCAACTTTCTCTTGAAAGATGACGTCGCGAGATAATACAACATCTCCCTTTTCAGGTACATAGATTCGATAACGCTCATCCCCATCATATCCAACCAGATAGCCAACCATAGCCTTTGGATCCATTTTGCGTCTCTTCTGCACAGGAAGATGGACATAGCATTTCGAACTAATAACTCGTAAATGTTTGATCCTCGGTTTCTGACCAAACCAGAGTTCATATGGTGTTCTGTCAGCAACTGATGATTTTCCCACTCGATTGAGAATGTAGCCAGCCGTGGTGACAAGTTCAGCCCAAATCTCTACTGGAAACTTGATGTCAGGGTTTGAGTACTTGAATGTGCGAGCCATTTCTACTATTGTCCTGTTCTCTCGCTCTACTGCTCCGTTTTGTTCAGGAGTGTAAGGGGCAGTCAAACGGTGGTTCACTCCATAATCCTTGAGAATTTTCTGAACCTCACTGTTATCCAATTCTCCGCCGTTGTCACTGAGGAACTCCCTTACTCGATGACCAAGGGTATGAGCTTTAGCTAACACCTCTCTCAAAGCCTCTTTGACAGCAGATTTTTCCCTTGCTACAAAACAGTAGCGGTACCTAGAATAATGGTCCTTGATGACAATCAAGTAGCGACGACCAGTAAAGGATGGATCAAATGGTCCGCACACATCGCCTGATAACAATTCACCTGGGGCAGATGCTTGTACTCTTGTTCCAAATGGTAAACGATGAGCCTTCCCAAACTGACATGGCTCACAGATTTCATTGTCAGCTGGCACCTGAATCAGAATTAAGCTTTGATCGGACATAACGCTTATCCATGTGACCTCAACGCTGATGAAAAAGGTGAAGTGTTCGGTAGTCTTCAGCTACATTTGCACAGACCTCTTCTGGTTGAACTGTGGTGAAAGAGGCACGGTATAAAGTTCCACCTAAGTTCCGACTACCTCTGAATATTGTCTGTCCATTGATACTGAACCAGCACTCCGTATCAGTTGATTGAAATTCGCTGTGGGGGTTTCGATCATGAGCAGCAAGAACTGACACTAGATTTCGTGATACTTCGGGAACATACCATACATCATTGAGTGTGAATGTTTCCAATTTGCCCTCATTGTAATTAGCCACTTCTATAGTTCCACTGCCATGAGCTTTGATTATTTCTTTTCCTGCAGCTTTGACTGTTGCATTTGAATTAACCGGAAAAGGCTTGTAATCAGTGAACCAGTCAAGGTTTGACGTGATATGGCGAGTGGCACCATTGTCAATCCACCATTGGTCATTTGTGGTAGCTACATTGACGTCACTACTGATTGAAACCAGTGCAACACGAGTTTGAGTCACATTAGCTTGTGAGCCCTTTGATTGACTCCCACCATTAGTTGCCTGAGTAGCGTTAGCACCACTAGACGGATTTGCACTGGAACCATTGGCACGGGCTGGATATGGAGGCTTACCATCAGCTTTCCACTTAGGACATTGACGGATCCAGTGGTCTTTCATACCACAGTATTTACAGCATGTATTGGATTTCTTTTTCTGTTTTCCACCATTATTTGTGGCGCTAAGAACATCCCCTGATTTTGACGCAGGAGCTACATTACGCTCATGAAGAATTAAAGCTGATGAGACATCTTCTACTGACTTAGCTTCATTAGCCTTCATTAGTAAATAACCGGATTTGAACGACTCAAAACGCTTAGGTAAAATATGTAGGACTTTTGAAACAAACAACAGTTCGAGAAAAGCTTCGACAGTTTCAATATTACGTGTTTTCAGACCAGCAGCAAACTCACGATGTTGATTTTTCACTCGAGAGAGCACAGATGGGGCATCTTCCGTATCATCCCATTCCATACTAAAAAATCAAGACATTGACGAAACAACTGATCCTCAGCTTTATTATCAAACTGTTCAACTAAAACGTCCCATGCTTCCTTAGCTGATAACCTACCTGAAATTCGTTGATGTAGATCATCACTTACGCATTGAGAGATGATTATTTTTGCTTGAGTAGCTGATTTATTGAATGCATCGAGTTTATCTTTTTCAGCTTTAGTCGGTGTTTCAGAAAGTTCAGGTTTCACCCTCTTACCATCAACAATGTCAACCGCATCAAACAACTCCAACACATCCAAAACTCGATCCTTCCACGTAGGCCAATCTTCTGCTCCTTTCAGTGGTTTGATACCTTTCACGTATTCCATTTTAGAGCTGGACGAACTCGAGCGCACGTATCAAAAGGGTTATCGGGAAACCTCACGAGGAAACAGACGCAGCACCAAAAAAATCGCGATACCGCCTTCTTTACTTAGATTCCAAAACGCAAAACAAACACTGCACAGTTAACCGAACTGGCACCCATAACCTAATGAATTTCGGTTTATTAGGAATCATAAAAGAACGTTTTGTGTACGAATTTATTTGACGAAAAATTACAGCGGAAAAAATACACTAGGCGGATTTCTCATTTTAATCGAACATTGTAAAAAACGAAAGTTACGAAGAGGCTATAAAACCAGTGATACCACCCAAACAAAGTCTATAGCCGTAGTGACCATGAAAATAATAGTCCGTAGGCAGGTAGACACTCTTCAACAAAAGTAACAATTGTGGTTTTCCGTGAGTTAATTTTCACTCGCCATTTTGTACACCATTGCCCGAGGAGATCAACTTCTCGTTGTAACTTTTCTGTTGCTTCTTCGCCATTGTCAGTGGTTGCGTGAAGGAGGTTGTTGGGAATGGGCTTGATTTTGTGGAGTAACCCTTCATGCCAGATGCGGTCAAAAGCCTGCTCCGTGTCGAAAAAAGCCACCCTACAGATTTTCTTTCCATGAAAGGCATTTTTAATGTAGGAAGTCAGTCGTTGAAGTTGCATCGGGCATGAGTGAGAGATTCTAAACCCGAACAGATGGTTGGGCATGAGGTGCTCCGTGTACTTCATTAATTTTGGAAGAAGCACCCGTTCAAATATCTTGGAGAGCGTGGACAATAAGCTGAGAGGTCTTTAAGAAGTAGGACAATGCCCTGGCTTATCAGGTTTTGGTACCATAAAAATATATGCATGTTTCCACGACGCAGGAAGTACCCAATTCTCGCCGAAGACGTAAAACTTTTTGCTAGCAGAGCATAGAGTTTTCGAGGGCCCTTTAAAATGAAAGGCTGAACTATCATGTCACCTCCAGGAGCTTTCCCGGGAAAATTATATGGCTGGAGATGGAAACGAACAATCGATATCTTCCAGGGTTTTCCGGTTAGATCATAATGAGGTTGGAAACTAGCTTCGAGTATGTGTGCAAAGCAGTTTGCTTTTTCAAGCGGTGTCGAAAGCCATTGTCCATTTACTTTCAATTGAGGAATGCCATTATGAGTCTTGGTCGTTTTTGCACTTAATGATGACAATTTTCTCTTAGCGCCTCATGTTCCAGGTCCTGGGCTGTCGCTGCGCCAGATGAAGACGTTGCAAAGATAATGTTACGATGAATTAGAAGGATGAATCCTCGCAGGTGAATGTCGTAAGGGCATACTCCCTTCACGTTGCGGGGGTAAGATGTGTTGATTATTAGTTGAGTAACATTCGAATCACCGGTGGGGCTCTTGGAGACGGGGTCCAACGGTAAATTCGCTGCCCAAATATATTGGTTCCTTAGGATTTCACCTTCGCAAGGTCGAGCTCGTGTGAAATGTTTAAGGATTGATAACGAAACGATTTTTCCAGGGTCAAAATTGTCTGTTTCCTCTTACAGGTTTTGAATGGGGCTAGAAAAAATCGGCGGTTTGCAAGTCTCAAAATGGGCGGGTTTCTGAGGTACTGGCTGCTGTAAGGTCAATTTGGTACTCGACTCCCAAATTGACAATAAAGGTTTACTTTCTGTACTCACAGGCGTGACATGAGGAATGTTGTCATCGGAGGTCCTGGAGGAGTTCTTCGCTGTTTGTTCCGTGTAGGTTCTCGAACGCCGGGGTCCAAAATCGTCGATATTCGTTCTAGGATTCTGGGTTGTCCTGCGTCCTCGCTAGACTGCGCCAATTATGTAAGAACGTCGCGTGAACTGCTTTTTAAAAAGAGGTTTATTTCAACAATCACAACTACACGGAGTTACAAGGAAAGAACGGACTGATGTGGAACAAGTCGAGTACAGACGAAGACTGTCTGGAGGGCGCAGGCTCCTTATAGGTATAACACTAGCTGTGTACCCGCGCTTCGCAACGGTAGAACAGGCACCCCCTTTAGGACAGGCCCATCGCGTGTTGCTGCGATTTATATACCTAAATGGAGCCAACGGTCATGTATTTTGATATGCCTGTATCCCCCCTCCTCAACTGGTCAGAAACCTTCCCAATGTTCACACAACATAATTTCAATGTTTCACTCCAATTCGTCAAGTAATTTTTGGATTGCCTGTAACCCCCCCCCCCACACGCAACCTGTACCCCCCTCCTAAATTGGTCAGAAACCTTCCCCAATGTTCACTCAACATTTTCCACAAGTTTCATTCAGATCGGTCAAGTAGTTTTAAAATCCCTGAAACACCCCCCCCCCCCCCCACTAACTAAGGACTCTACCTGGTCAGAAACCTTCCCCAATGTTCACACAACACTATTTCAAAGTTCCACTCCAATTCGTCGAGTAGTTTTTGGATTGACGGTAACCCCCCACCATAACTGCCTTTAAACCCCCCCCCCCTAAAACTATTGACCCACCCTACCTGTTTAGAAACATTCCTCAATGTTCACACAACAAATTCTCAAAGTTGCACTCCAACTGGTCAAGTACCTAGTTTTGAATGCCTGTAGACCCCCCCCCCCCTCCTCCCACTAACATCCTGATTGAAGTACCACTTGAAAGTTCTCGTCGAGCTGAATCCGGAGACTACTTACAATCAGATTTACGTTCAACCGTTCAAAAGTTATAAGCATAAACGTCCTCATAGAAGTGATTATAACACGTATTTTAGTAGTAAGTATATCATTCATAGCGTTTCAACGGATAGACAGATTTAAACGCGGATTTTCTATAAACCTTCCCAGATAAATTCTGCGTCAGATGGTACCAGACGCAACTTTCTACGTTCAGCCGTTCTCAATTCTTGATGATGAGACAAACGAACAGACAGACACGTTTCTATTATATAGTATAGATAGATAGACTAGCTGTGAGATAAGTCGTTCTTCCTTTTTACGGCAGAGTATTGAAGCTGTAGCCAAAAGAGACCGACAGCTTTTGAGAAAACCTTTCGTTCTAGAAGCACATTCTGGTCTTGAATTGCAGCGTAATAAATTATCTTCAAATTATTCTCTCATGACCTTTTTGTAGGAACAATAGTTTAGCCGGTACGAAACTAGAAAAATTACCGTAACATTAAATTTGCACTTTAAAATTTCACATTAAATTTGCACTTTAAAATTTCACATTAAATTTGCACTTTTTAATTTGGAAAAAATTGGCTGTTTTGCAGAGCTCAATCTTGGGTATCACCAGGTATACGGAGTTTTACTACCACTGAAATTGTAGGGGGTTCAATACTTTAAAAATGGAACGATTGACTTTTTTCGCCAAGAGGCTGCGTAACTACTTTTTTGGCCAACAACTAAAACTAGATATCTTTGCTATCCCACTTTTTTCTTGCTAGGTATTTTTCTTGCTTAATATTCCTTCTACCTCTGTTACCGTTCCTTCTCCTTTCCCTTTTCTTCGATTTTAGCGTGGATTTTTCAAGTGCGCCTGAGCCTGAAGGGGGGGGGGGGAGAATAAGCCCTCCCTCCCCCAATCCTCGCTTGCCAAGACAGATTTTTGTGCCAATTTGAACTTTTCATGTAATTAGGTAGGTATATCGAGAGTTATAATATAATGCATAATATGTATAATATGTTATATGTATAATATATATGTGATGGAATAACCAAACACTGAGGACTACACAAGAACCTACAAATACATCATATTTCAATTAATTACTTAGGTACATTTGGTTTACTCGAAATAACACGTATTGTGTCGCCCTTAGCTGCTCATAAAACCCTCTCGAGGCACAACTGTGAAGTATGAAAAAGGGTAGTAGGGGGTGAGGCCCTCTTTGTGAAGCCCTACGCTGGCCTAGCCAGTATGCGATAGTCAGTGTCCTTGTAACGACCTACGGTACCAAGCTGTTATGTGAAAGCTGTTGTTATTAGCATTGTTTAATATCACGCGTTAATTTAGTGCCGTCGAGAGGGGAGTACGCTTTTTTTCGAGTTCATTACTTTTCGCTAAATTCATTTAATTAAAATAGTTGTCTTTCAATCGCCTGTGTTTTTCTAAACGTCCCATGGCTTCGGAGTTTGAAGAAGGAGAAATTGTATCCGAGGATAGGCGGGACGTAACATATAATATATATATTATATATTATATAATGCATATAATGCATATTATTTTTGGTGTCTTTTGGCAGTGAATTCAGGATGGTCTAAAACGGATTTTGGTAGGTATAAACATTTTTGGAAAATTCAAGTTTTGCAAACTTTGTACCGAAAAGCTTACTTTTCTTCGAAAATTCGCTAAAATATTCGTCATGTCTAATCCTATGATTGTGTTGTACAGGTATGCGCTGAGATGTGCTTGCGTGGAGTGTGCAGCTCCGGTCTTGCGGTCGGTGTCGGTCTGGTGTCTCTGACGGCTCTCGTTACGGGGTTTGTGAGCAACGTCTGGCTCTACACCCGCGAGCCCGTCTCTCTACCTAACAACCAGCCGCCGACGACCATCACCTTCCGAATCGGCTTTTGGAGGGTCTGCCCCGCCCTCAACAAAACCAACTACACTGTCCGTAAGTATCGAGATTACCTACACTTAATAAGAGAAACTCTTTTGTGAATGTTTTATTTTTTATTAGGTATTATTTTTTTTAAACATATTTTAAGGTAACTTATTTATTATTAAGGTAACTTATATTTTCACACATTGCGTGTTGCGGTGCGTATTGCTGCGCTGCGCTATTTCAACGCAGTTCCACCCCCCCCCCCCCCCTGTTCATACACATGCGTACTGGGGCGACGTACTGCGTTGTAGCGCTGGAGGATTGGGTTCTGTAAAGACTATACGCCGTTCGTACAAGTAAGTATTTATTGTAGCCGAACTGGCAAAACCCACCAAACTAGAAAAGTGGTAACTAGCGACTCTTAGCGTCGTAGCTGTGTAGTTTCCATAGTCCCTTACAGGTTCAACCACCAGACTGTTGGTGAAACTCAAGTGGGGAACTTCGTTAAAGAGAATGAAAGCGAAGAGAACAAAATTGGTTTGTGTAGCGGCTGCAGCTCATAAGAGCTAATCCGATATAATCCGTGGGTCAAAAGAGCGAGCCTTTGTATGTCATTACAATGGGGCCAACACTCCCGAAAGAGTGACACCTTGGACTGTACCTACTCGAGCTATTGGTACAAAATGTCAACAAACTCCCTCTCTTTGTTTGTCAACTCTCAATCAACTTCCTATGAGAAGCGTGATGTGTGCCCGGTATAGCGTTAGGTTGTTAGTTATCACTCGTTCGTTCACGATGTTTCACCTGACGACTCCGTTCATGCCGTGACTACAACAGGTTGTCATATGACATTCAGTATTGGTAGGTACTGTAGTCACATTCTAATATCATCTGTGAATAAAAAACTCATTCTGTTCTAAAGTTTCTAACGTGTATTATGATATTCAGATTAATATCTATTGAGAACTAACACCCACAATGATCCTTGAAACTTTTCATAACCCTAGGTCAAGGGGAAGGGGTTCAAAACGAATTTTGAAATTTTGAAAATTTCAAAACTCGAAAAATTCCAATCGAACGGTATGTTTTTATTTCATATTTAGATAGAGTTTATTCCTTAGAATTTTTAAGACCATCCACAGCTTTGTACGACCAGCCGTTCGTTCACAACGACGACTCAAAGGTTGAGCCTGTCAACACGATCGTGAATCAAACTGTTGAAATACAGGTCAATTTTCATACTAACAAGCTGTTTGGGACATCATATAGTTTTAGTGATGTCGATTTTTTCTTCTGAGGTACGTTTCGTGCTACGGAAATGAAGGTAATTTCGAAAGTTTGTTGGTAGGTACTTCTTTTATAGAAAAATTATTACCGACGTGGTAAACCCCAGAATTATATCGGTACATTTGATTTGTAATTAATTCATCATCTCTATCATTCAGGTTCTGCACAAAGGAACCCAGTCAATTCCAACAGTCGGATATCGGATTAAATAATCATAATTAACAATAATTATTATTAATAATAAATAGAAATCATTAACCCACTACTGGACGCTAAGCGGTACCCAGTACCGCATTTGTGCAATTACTGAGAAAGGGCGGCGAATTTTCGTTTGATGTCGGTGCTCCCATTGGTATTCCTAGAACGGACCCCCCTCAACAAATGGCAGGTACTGCCAGGCAGTTCTAGGCTTGCCAGGCAGTTCTAGGCGGTATCAAAGTGACAAGTCGCCCGTGCGGTACTCAGTCCGGCTAGCGCCCGTTTATGTTTCAACAGTTGCGGTATCCAGTCCAGCTAGCGTCCTTCTACGTTTTACATTTTCCAGTCTCTCCATACTACATGTAACAATGTAAGTGAGTGTGTATTCATTTCTCACTTTTACTTTCCTCTAATTTAAGCCTTTCTCAGATTACATTCGGGTGATTTAGATGAAATGTTACATCCATTTCGGGGAAGATGTAGCTTTGTTGTATACATGCCTGCCAAACCAGCAAAATATGGCATCAAGTATTACGCTATGTGTGATGCTAAAACTTTTTATACCTACAAATTCGAAATTTACTGTGGCAAACAACCAGATGGTCCTTTCTCGGTTTCTAACAAGCCAAATGATATAGTGAAACGTTTGGTGGTGCCAATTGTAAACAGTAACAGGAATGTTACCGTAGATAATTTCTACACAAGCTACAATTTAGCCATGTACTTAAGAGAAATTGGCTTGACACTGATAGGAACGATGAGGAAAAACAAGCCCGAAATACCACCACAGTTCCTCTCCCTAGATTTGGCATTTAGCCTTCTAGAGGAACATCTGAAGCAAAGAGCCAAAGTGAGGAATTTGCCATTGGATGTGAAAGCTTTCCTATCAAAATACCGAAAATCTCCAGAAGAGCCTCACAGAACTTCGGCGCAAGATAAAAGAAAGCGTGGACCATGTCACGAATGTGGGAAACATAAAACAACACAACTACAATTACATGTTCACAGTGTTCTCGATATATTTGTAAAAATCATTCTCGTCACACAGTAACTTGTTTCACCTGTGTAACTGAAATTATTGATGAAGATGAAGACTGAAATTGATTTAGTTTAGACTGAACGCGTGAATTTTTCACTACCTATGTTTTTACTAAAAAATATTTTACTGTGAATGTACTTCGTACAATTTATTCATCTAGTTTTTGCTTAGTACCTACAGGGAATTTCGAGTTCCTATTCTCTAGTTTGTTATTGTACCTATTTGGTCCTTTTTCTAGTTTGGATTATTTGTTCCTTGACAAGTTCTAGGTATTGTTACCTAACCAATAAATATTGGCAAAAGAGAATTGAAGGATCTTCATCCATATTTTTGTCTATTTTGATTTCCCTTTGGGAAAACTTGATCTCTTTGAATACCTGCTCTTATACTAAGTTTTCTGAAATGACTAATAAAGTTGAATTTTTATTTTTTCTTCTGCTATCTTCATTTTCTGACATATATCTACTTATCCTATCCATCCCATTCATTTAAAATTCATTTTGAGACCCAAAAACAGTGGGAAATGAATGTGCGGTATAGAGTACCGCTAGCGTCCTCTTACGTGACAGTTGACATAGCGTCAACTAGTGGGTTAATACCTAACAATAAATTATAATAATTTTCACTTGATAAAATTATTAATAATTAGTGATAATTCATAATAATAATTAATCTAACATTTAGGATCTAGACATTTAGACCTAGTGATCTAGACAGAAGGGTTATCTGTACAAAAAAGATGAGCCGTTGTTTGAAACCAAGGGAAGAGGCTGTATTATACCATGACTGTTTATCTTTGGTACTAACCAATTATCCCTAGCCTTTTTTATATAAAAAAAAGAAGGAAGGCACTCACAAATTCAACAACAAATACACTTTCGACAAAACAAATATATTGATACCAAATGTATTCAACGCCAAATTAAAATAATAGTCATATTTTCCGAAATAAAATAAAATCTAAACTTCCTTAATCTGCTAAAATGTTCGCTTAAAAAATAATTGATTGTCCGTCCGGTGTGATGTAATGAAGTGATGACGAGAAGAAAAAATCGTATTTTTGAGGGAGGCTGGGGGCAGTACTAGGACTGATAATGAAGTTCGTAACGACGTACAACTTATTTGGTGATGAAAACGGCAGTACACGACTGAAAGAGACAGTACGCGACTGAGAAAAATCCAGCAAATGTTGAGGAATATATGAGGTGGCCAAATACCTGGCTGTTGAGATGAGATGGAGGTACTGGATGCTGGATACTCTGATGATGATATTGAATCAAACGTAGCAGAAAAATCTTCATACGCGGAACAATGCCGCAAAATAAAACAATTGCACGGGTACACTCGTTTGCTTGATGGAAAGGCCAAGACTGCGGAAAATGAGTAGGCACCTTCTTCAGGATTTGACTGGCTTCCCCTGCCCGATTACATCGACTCCTCACACACCCGTAACAATAAACATAACAATTCAAACTCCATATCAATGTCTATCTTGAACAGCCGTTGTGTCAAGAATTTGCAGAGTTTTTTTTATTCGATATTCTGAATCTACTTATCTTGAAACGTAACCAACAAATTTTGAGGGGGGGGGGGGGGTTAAAAAATATTTTTCTTTGGGCGATTCCAATGGTTCATTATCGAAGATAATAAACCAATATAGGTACTGTACCTATAACATATTTTCGATGAAGAGCCCCTGAAAGTAGGCAACCCGCATTGTTTTACCCCCCCCCCCCCCCCCAACCACGAGCTAGATCCGTGCCTGGTGTAGAGAGAAAAAAAAGAAGTAAAAACTGGGCGAAAAACGATGACACAACCTCCCGCGGATACTCTTCACGGGCGAGCTGGCAACTCCATTTCGAATCACGAAGCCAATACTGCAAAAACCAACCCGTGGAAAATATACGTGGACCTCAGGGGTTGAAAATCCGCTGGAAAGGAAAAACGCTGCTCGACTCAGCTTAGTAATCGAACTTTTAAAAAGTAATTTTACAGCAAATGACTTTTTCCGAGCGGTTAAACCCAAATAATAGACTGCGTGAGGTTTTCGAAGCAAAGGGCGGGGGCTTTAAAGTGCATGGGACATTAGTCTGGGGTAATGTCGGAGAAGGCAAAGCACGAAATATTATTGACCTGGTTCTCAACTTGTGTTTTAGAGAGGGGATAATATATTTCCAACTGTTCGGCTTCTGCTTGGTGGGTGAGTGGGAGAATATTATTTTAGGGTGTGTATAATTTATTTGGATGGTGTAGGATGCGGTGGTTGAAAATCCGGCGAGGTGTGACACACTGGATAGTTTTTTATGATGGAGCGTTATAAAGAAATTATAACTATTTTTGTTGGACCATAGTATTATTAGTGGCCGTTGCTACCTGATGTTAGTTGGTGTTATTGACTTGAAATACCAAAAATACAATATTCTCAATCTTACCATCAACCAGACAGGTTCTTACTGAAGTTCTTACACTGGCGACGAGTGATAAAAGAGAATAATATTTAGGATGCCACGGATTTCGTTCGACATCGAGGGATGGTAGTGAGCTTCCTCCGCAGGGGGAGACAAGGAGAGTACCAAAAATTAACGTCAGGCATTTCGATCCTGATGTAGAAACCTGGGATTATTACCGACCATACTTCGAGCTGGAGTTGAAAATCGCGAGAATTCAGGAGGATCTTCTGCTGACTAAAGTAGGATCGAAAACATTTGGCATGCTGGTCGATCATTTTCGCCCTGACGAGGTTAGTAATCATTCATACAACGAGTTAGTCCAAGTCATCGATAGCTATTACATACGGGAAAACACTGTAACGACAAACCGAGTTGCATTTATGCTACGGAAGAGAGGAGAGGATGAGGATGTCTCGGGATGGCGAAAATAATGAAAACATCGATGTATTGATGCATCGATGCATCGACAGGCCGGCATCGATGCACCAAAAACATCGGACCCCAAAAACATCGATGGAAAAAAACATCGATGTTTTGAAAAAAACATCGATGTATCGATGGTTTTCAATCAATTTTTTTTTCTATTCTTTTTTTTCATGCAAGACGGAAAGAAAAAATTATAAGCTCTGAAAAAGAACAATACTTTTATTTTCAATTTTATTTTATTTGTTACCATTATAATTCAGTTTCAAGAAAAAAAAAATCGTATAAACGAAGGCTGGGCTCACACCCAGTATTTGGCAGGTAGTCCATTCAAGAAAAACAATTTTGAAAGCTATTTGCCCCCCAGGCGATTTCTCTGCTGCGTAAGAGTGGCACCAGCCTTGGAGAATAATCTTTCTGCCGGTACAGAGGTGGCTACCCTCACCAAGTATTCTCTTGATAACGTACACGTACAGCTTGGGATAGACTGTCTTCATGTCTTCCCACAATTCAAGGGGATTTATACGAATGTTTGATGCCACTGGAGTTGAGAGATACATTGATATCTCCGTGTCTATATTCACCGATAAGCTCTGAGAAGATGACATTTTCTTGTTAGTTTTGAACGCCAACGATTTATCCCATAATATTATTATGTCAACGGAATGATGTTTGTGGCCGCTGTGGGCAAGTCCATCGAAAAAAATGCCCAGCCGAAGGTGTACAATGTGCAAAATGTTATGGCTATAATCACTATGCCAAAATGTGCCGTTCGCGAAGTGTGGTGAAGTGGGTTAATGTTGACAAGTCCGACAAACCACATCGCGAAGTCTCCGATCAGGATGAATATTTCGTCTGTCTCGTCAATAACGAAAATGACCCTCAACCGTCATTACCAGTGAGTAACAGCTGGAATCAATGAAAATCAATGATCGTAATGTCACATGCCAATTAGATACAGGCGCAGGTATTAATAATTATATTATACAATTATTGTATGAGCCTGTCAGAATATAAGTCTCTCAATTTGGTCAATAACCATCTGTCTCCGTCAAATGCAAGAATAGCTTCGTATTGAGTAGAGAATAAAAGGGGTTTCTGGCACAGGGTCTAATGAAGATAACCTGACCCATGAGGAGTGGAGAGGTAACAGTCATGTGAACCTTCCTTCCTGAGCCTCTCAGTTCACAAAGCAGTTGTTTCAAGGTTTTTGACCTTGACCGAACCCGCGACCGCTGGATTAATAGAAATGAAATGAAATGAAATGATTTTTTATTGTACTAACCAAAAATGGTTGTTACAAGAGTTCAAATTTTTTTTCATAGGTACGACAAAGTATTCAAACAAAAGTTCAATAATTTTTTACATAAAACAAAATGCAATTCCTTCCAGAAAGAAAACAGGTGATCACCACTTTAGTTGATGCACTCTCACTGAACAAATAGTTCTCTGATCTTCAGCGACTTGGTCGTGTAGTTGTAGAGGTCTGTGATCCTATGGAGGTCCCGGTCCAAATCAAGCAGAGAGGAGACGTCATCCGTTCGGTTGACCGCACCGGCCAGGTATTGCGCCAGGTAGTGATCACGAAGAGGAGCGTAGAGGGGGCAAGCGAGGAGGAAGTGACACAGACTCTCGTTCTCAATGTGGCAGATCGTGCAAATTTCCGAGGTCCGAAGTGAATACGATTCACTTCTATGATAGAAAAATACTGCCTTTACATCTTCAGACCTGGGGGCCATTCGCAACTGGGCCACTATTCTTTCGGCATGTATCGATCCACATTTTCCAAGGTATAACTGGCGGCCACCAAAATCCAGGCTTAATCGGAAATATGAGTTGTACTTCGAGTTGATGACTCGTTCCACATCCAGACCGTGAAGATGGTTTCTGCAAGATTCCACCAAACCGTTCAGTGAAGCCCTCAGCCCCTCATATCGCAAGTCACCCCAATCAATCCTCCCCCCAGACGCGACGACAAGACGGCTCAGCTCTGACACCCAGTTAAACTGCGAGTTCGGAGCTCGGGTCACATGGAGCCTGGCGAGTTCAAGCAGACATATTTTAGGCCAACGATTATTATTCATTTTTAGGACTCGAACCAGAAACCGCACCGCTCTCTCGAAGACTCTGGCACCCAGGGGAAGCCTTCCCAGTTCCAGCCGCAGATAGTGCCCAGGGATCGATCGGTGCAAGCACAGAACAGTTTTGAAAAATAGGCTCTGAACGACCTCAATTTCCTCAAGGTACCACAGTCCCCACACCTCCGAAGAGTAGAGCAACACCGACTCCACAAGAGAATCAAAAAGTCTGAATCTCACGTCCCACGAATCCACCTGGGCAGTACACAGCAACTGCCGTGTTGCTCCTATCGCACTTTTGGCCTTCGAGATTCGGGCGTCACAGTTCTGCCTAAATTTGCCCGTCCTTGAGAAAACTGTTCCAAGATACGAAAAGGAAGACACCACCTCCAGCTCGTCCGTTCCACAGTAGACAGGTCTTGTTTTCTTCCGCCTTCCTCCACGATGAAATATAAGGAGCTTGGATTTCTGGCTGTTGATCTTCAGATGGTTTACTGAGCAATATTTTATCAGCGCGTTCATTTTCTTTTGGGCGTCTGGGATAGAGTCGGCTAACACCCCGGCGTCATCGGCAAAAAGAAGCAGCATAAATTCTTTACCCGATATCGGAACCCCGTGGCAACCTTCGTCCCGTAGAAATCTCTCCATGTCCGAAATAAACAGGATGAAGAGGAGGGGGCTTAGACAGTCACCTTGAAGAACTCCCTCCGTAATCCTTTGCATGAAGCCCTCTTCATTGGGATGCGGTAGCACATGGAAGTAAGCATTCGCATATAGCGATTTCAGCACCGCAATGAGCTTGGTACTGACTCCAAATTCCCTAAGTTTCTTCCAAAGAAGAGAGTGATTCACTGAATCAAATGCTCGAGAGAAATCGATCATAATGGCCAGAAGTGACTGTTTTTTTCTCTGGTGAAGTATACTCATGGCTGCATGGAGGGTGAAAATCTGTTCTGGGCATGACCTTCCTGCTCTGAACCCAGCTTGCTCTTCAGGTAATATGCCCCTCTCCTCGGCCCACTCGGTCAGTCGGTCTGCTATTATTGCGGTAAATAGCTTGGCTGTCGTGTTCATTAGGGCTATTCCCCGAAAGTTGGAAGGGTCATTCTTGTCCCCTCTTTTATGCAGTAGTCGAAGTCCAACAATCCCCCAGTCAGTAGGTATCTCCCCTGTTCTTAAAATTCCGTTGAAAATATCTAATAAAATATTTCTCCAATTTGTTGGGAGCATCTTAAGTACCTCGTTTGGAATGCCATCCTCTCCTGGGGCCTTTCCTTGTTTCAACTTTTTCAAGGCTCTTTCAAGTTCGGCTGAGGTAGTCTCTTTCTCTAGGCACAGCACCGACACATCTGGTTCATCCTCAGCCAACGGTTCCGAGGAGGCCTCGCCATATATTCCGCTGAAAAAAGATTTCCACCTATCTAAAGGAATCGGGTTAGAGGCCACAGCTCTTCTCTTCAATCTTTTAATAGCTGTACAGAATTCTTTGGAGTTTCTGCTACTGCTTATTCCGTCACGAATTGATCTCTGGTAATCCTCTCTGCATTTTCTTAAAGTGGCTTTGTAGCAATTTTTAAGGTTTTGGAAGGCAGAAAACATATCAGACCGAAATCCCTTTCTACGCATTTTCCTGTAGTAGTGGCGCATCTCAAATTTTTTTGTCCTGCATTCTGCGCTATACCATGGATGTTTAAATGGTTGACTGGTCCCTCCCTTTCGTAGTTTCACAACACCTGCACTTTCACCCACCTCCTCCAGCTTTCGTAAAAATTTGGAATATTTTTTATGGCTTAACTGTTCCCCTGTGATTGAATCCATTTCACAAGTTTTTAGAGCATCAATGAAAGCAGAAGTTCCTTCCTCACTAATACGGTACATTTTTTTATTCTTGCAGAGCTGGGTTGGAACCCCGGGTGCCAGGACACACGAGGGAAATTTCAAACTTACGACGCATGGCAGGTGATCCGACGCATGAGAAAAATCACTAATTTTCAGATCGTCAAAAGCGTCAATACCCTCCATATTAATCAAAACAAAATCAATGACGCTTCCGCTGGATTAATAGTCGGATATCATAACCGCTTCGTCACGGTGACTAATATTAGTCCTAGCGAGTTTTGTGATATATGTGTGTATGCCTCTTTCAATCAAGCAAGGTGATTAACTCTATAAATCCTTTGTATTTTTGTATAACTCCCACATTTGTATTTTTCATTAATATACCTATTCTCCCAGTTTTCTCAGTTCAAACCAGTTTCTTCAGTCTTTTTATTTAGTTTCCCAATTCCCGGTTGAACAATGATTAATAATGAAGCATAAAAATTATTAATAACCAACAATAAATATTCTTAATTTACACTGCCTGATAATAATAATTATTAATTTTATTAAAAAAGTTTATTATCTTCAATAATGAATTGGAATCGCCCAAAGAAAAAAATTTTTTAACCCCCCCTCAAAATTTATTGGTTTACGTTTCGAAATACGAAGCTTCAGAAAATCGAATAAAAAAACTCTGCACATTCTTGACACAACGGTTTATTATAATAAAACAACATTATTAACAATTAATGATAATTCGTAATAGTAATTAATATTATCTAGCGATCTAGACAGAAGGGTGATCGGCATAAAGAAGATAATAAACCGTTGTGTCAAGAATGTGCAGAGTTTTTTTATTCGATTTTCTGAAGCTTCGTATTTCGAAACGTAAACCAATAAATTTTGAGGGGGGGTTAAAAAATTTTTTTCTTTGGGCGATTCCAATTCATTATTGAAGATAATAAACAAAAATCCGTCCGTCCGCCGTACGCCGTCCGCGGCACTTTGCACAGTTAGCGATTACTAAAATTACGACTTTTTTTACGGGTTCGGACCAACCTCACAATGATCCTTGAAACTTTTCATAACATTCGATCAACGGGAAGGGGTTCAAAACGAATTTTGAAAAGTTGAAAACTCATATTTTATGATTTATGAATGTTATTCGTATTTATATTTATGAATATGATTACGCCCATATCTCTGATTCTGTGGTAGCAGTTCAGTGCAGTGCGCCTTCCCCGTGTAAAACTGTACTTAACACAAGAACGTTTAGCTATTCATTCGAAATGAAAGGCTTTTCAGGTATGATTACAATGTCTCACGTCATATAATTAGGTATAATATCTCTCTCTCATCCCTAATAAATAAGGGAAAGTGGTCGTTACTGCCTCCCGGTAATCTTCATACTATACTCCCCTACGCATGGATTTACGGGACGGGGAATATTGCAGTTGGAGACCTGGTTAATAAACATTAAAATACGCCAGGAACCCGAAAACGGATGTCGGAGGGAGGCCGTCGTAAATAATAAATAAGCGAACCCTTGTCTCATCCTTTGCTCCAGACTTACTGAATACACCACAATAGGCCCTTTGAAAGACCAAAATAAGAACTGAATAATGCGGCAGCTTGTCGGGCCCCTGTTCTTACTGGCCCAGCTGGTTCGAACAGCGCATGGTTTTCAGATATCAACATTATCGTTTTTTGAACCCTGGGGTACCTTGCAGAGCGTGAAGTTTTTTTTTTTTTTTTTTTTTTTTTTTTTTTTTTTTTTAAATGCATTTATTCCAAAAATACAATACATAAAATACATACTGCTTAGTGCTACTTAATGCTACTCCCCTCTTTAAGCAGAGCTTGTGCTGAGGGGAGGAGTCGAATCCTCGCAGACAAATATGAATGAAACAATAAATACAAATTTTCAAAAATAAATACAAACTTTCAAAAACAAATACAAATCTTCAAAAATAAATACAAATTTTCAATAATAAATACAAATTTTCAAAAATAAATACAAATTTTCAAAAATAAATACTAATTTCCAAAAAAAGAGATTGATTTGCTATTGATAATTCTAGAATTGATAATAATATTTACAATGTATATACGAGGGACGTCCGGAAAAAAAGGGGACAAATGCTGTTAAAAATAGAAAAATGCATATATTTTAATGAAATTTTCAGGATATGTTCAAAATTTAGTCCTTTATTTTTCAACATAGTCCCCAGCAAGTTCCACGCACTTCTGCATCCTAGGCACGAGCTTTTTTATGCCTTCGTCATAGACGCTCCGCTCCACCTCGAACAGCCACTTCTCCACAGCTACGTTCCCGCACTCAACAGAAGCGTTCCTGGACTCAATAGTGACTGGGGACGAGACTTGGGTATGCCACTATACCCCTGAGTCCAAACGACAGTCCCTACAGTGGCGCCATACCCACTCCCCCACTGCCAAAAAATTCAAGGTGCAATTTTCAGAACGCAAAATCATGGCATCTGTGTTCTGGGACAGGAAGGGAGTGTTATTGGTTGATTTCATGGTCAGAGGGACCACCATCAACGCCGATGCCTATTGTGAAACCTTGAAAAAATTGAAGAAAAAAATTAAGGACAAAAGGAGGGGAATGCTGACTCGAGGCGTGACTCTCCTTCACGACAACGCCAGGCCCCACACCGCACGTGTGACCCAGGACCTCCTTGTGAGATTTGGATGGGATATCATTAACCACCCACCATATTCCCCTGACCTGGCGCCCTCGGATTTTCATCTCTTCACAAAACTGAAGGAGTTCCTGGGTGGAAAACGGTTTTCCAGCGACGAGGAGGTCAAGGAGTCTGTGGAGAAGTGGCTGTTCGAGGTGGAGCGGAGCGTCTATGACGAAGGCATAAAAAAGCTCGTGCCTAGGATGCAGAAGTGCGTGGAACTTGCTGGGGACTATGTTGAAAAATAAAGGACTAAATTTTGAACATATCCTGAAAATTTCATTAAAATATATGCATTTTTCTATTTTTAACAGCATTTGTCCCCTTTTTTTCCGGACGTCCCTCGTACATAACTATGAACCAAACCGCGACCCATCCAACTCACAGTGGTGATCCGGAGAAACGCCCCTTCAACGCCTTTTTGAAGGGGTCCAAGGAACCCATCTCTCTTAGATCACTGGGTAAATTGTTGAAAGACAACGCCCCCCTATAATCAAAACACCTCTGTCCCCAGCTGGTTGCACGGAATGGCAATTTAACTTTGTTTAGGTAACTTGATCTGGTCCCCGTATTTGTTATCATTTGCAGGTTACCCGCTATTTTCTCCCGTTGAATTTTAATTAATGTCGCCCTTTCCACGAGTTCGTGCACGGTTGGTACTCTAAACTCTCTGAATAGGGCCACCGTGGAGTATCTATTACTTCTTTTAAGGAGAATTTTTATAATTCTTTTTTGGGCAGCAAATAACGAGTTCAGCAATTCTTTACCACAACCACCCCACCCAGTGACACCATAAATCAACACCGCCTGGGCCAAGGCAAAATAAAATTGTCTCTTCACTTCCAATGAAAGAAAATTTCTAACTTCTCTACAGACGTACATGATTTTCCTTAGACGGCTCAACATATGATTAATTTGCAGATCCCATTTGAGGCATTCATCGATCTCCACACCCAGGTAACGTATGCTTGATGCCTGTGTGATAGTTGGACAGCCACACGAAACACCCGATGAACAGCTGCCAGGTTCATGGCACATCATTCCGCCTAGGCTGGGGATAGCGACCTTCCTCAACCCAAAAGCCAAAAAATATGTCTTTGAGTGATTCAGTCTCATTCCCAGTTGACTTAGGCAAAGTACCACCTCTGAAAGGCATTTTTCCGCTTTACTTTTCGCAGCCTCCCAACTCACGTCCGATACTATTATAGACGTATCATCGGCGAAAGACACAACTACTCCCTCCATTTCTTTGACCAATAGACGGTTCATATAGAGGATGAAGAATACTGGCCCCAAGCATGTTCCCTGAGGGATCCCGAAATCACAGGCCAATCCATCGCTCAATTGCTGACCGATCTTTACAAATTGCATTCTCTTTTCAAGGTAGCTGATAGACCACTTCAAAAATCCTTTGTTGATTCCCGTTTCTTCAATGATAAGTGGGGGGAGCGGGATTCCAGATATTCCGATTATAATCAAAGGGCTAAGCTGTTGATGAGATTTGGAAAATTAAAAATTTTTTCTTTGGTCGATTCCAATGGTTCATTATCGAAGAAAATGTACCAAAAGTAGACTTAATATCGACTTTATATAGACTTCATAATATGATATTATCGACTTCATATCGCCTTTAGTAAATACTAGTTTTGGTTTATTATCTTCGATAATGAACCATTGGAATCGCCTAAGAAACAATTTTGGTTTATTATCTTCGATAATGAACCATTGGAATCGCCCAAAGAAAACATTTTTTTAACCCCCCCTCAAAATTTGTTGGTTTACGTTTCAAGATACGTAGATTCAGAAAATCGAATAAAAAAACTCTGCAAATTCTTGACACAACGGTTTATTATCTTCCTTGTGCAGATCACCCTTCTGTCTATACCAGACTGTATTGCAAATCGGCACCATACCATATTCTCACCGTACTCATACCATACCATAAGAATTTCTTTCCTATCATACCATACTGTATTATACCAAATCATACATACAATAATAGACCATACCATACTCATACCATGTCATACAAACCGAGTGAATATTGAAATGTCATCCATTTCTGACCTATATTTAAAATTTCAAGTATCTAGCTCATCATCAAAATTTAATTTGTTTAAACAAATAGGTATTATTTAAACAATTTTACAGACAAGAAACCGAGTGAATCCTGTTCTGTGATCCAGTTCTGACCTATTTTTAAAACTTCAAGTCAATAGCTCATCATCAAAATTTAATTTGTATTATTACAAAAAGGTATTATTTAAACAATTTTACAGATGAGAAACCGAGTAAATATTGCAATGACGTCTATCCCCGACTCACGGTTAAAATTTCTAGACTGTAGTTTACCGGGAAGATGACAAAAGGTAGTTTTCTTCTGGGCGTCTGAGGGTTGGGTCACATAACGGCCGTTTTCGACGCGAAAGATTAGTGTTTTTCCTAAACCTTTGCGCGCTCACTGTGAACGAACGGCTGGTCGCACAAAAATCCAATTGGTCTTAAAAGATTCGTAATTTTTTAGGTCATTCAAAAGTGAACTGAAAATTATACGTTTCAGTTAAATATTCTGAGATATGACTTTGTCGAAATTTTAAATTTCGTTTTGAACCCCTTCCCCTTGACCTAGGGTTATGAAAAGTTTCGAGGACCATTGTGGGGCTGGTCCAAACCCAGAAACCGAATTTCGTAATTTTAACTCAACGCTAACTGGGCAAAGTGGCGCGGACGGCGTACGGCGTACGCCGTCCGCGCCACTTTGCCCAGTTAGCGTTGAGTTAAAATTACGAAATTCGGTTTCTGGGTTTGGACCAGCCCCACAATGGTCCTCGAAACTTTTCATAACCCTAGGTCAAGGGGAAGGGGTTCAAAACGAAATTTAAAATTTCGACAATGTCATATCTCAAAATATTTAACTGAAACGTGTAATTTTCAGTTCATTTAAGTTACCACAGTCAATCCTCGACAAGACAAAGGACCTCATTCATCCACACCGGATGCGATAACGCCGCCACTTGAAGTCGCTGCGGATTCAGCAGAATCCACATCACAGACTCCCATTGTTGTCATTTTCCTAAAAGATGAATCAGCTAACTCCCACTCATCAACTCCCGTATAAAAAGACTCTGTGCCCAGTACTCGCTCTCTTTTCTGTTCCCGAGCTCTGTCGCGTCGCAACGTTTTGTTCATTGAGAATAAATTGTTTTTTAAAAAGTTAACTGAGTGTTCGCGAGTTATTTTTGGCGCAGTCGGTAGGACGTGTCACGAAAATTGCTTTCGGAATTATTTTAATAATTTAAAGACGCGTCCGAACTAAATTCGAATTTGAACGCGAATTCGAATTAAAACGACCCGCGACAAACCGTTACAACGGCCGGCAGAGACCACAGAAAAGCAGCCAAGGAACTGTATCCGTCGAGAAGGAGATCGTCTCAACCTGTGCGGAATGAACACCGTCCTTACAGCCCTGTAAGTATCAGACGTTATTTATTAACTAACGACCACCGTTCCCGCAGCGACGATAGCCTTTCGGATCTCCCAAACAGTGTCCTTGTAGATTCGAGTCACCAACCTCTTGAAAATTCAGTTCAAAATATGACTCACCAAGCTCAACTCTTAGCCCTCACGCCAACACAGCTACAAGAGCTGATAAACGCTGTCAGGCCCCCAATCCCGGCACGCCCTCAACCTAAACCTGACAAGTCAGACTTTAGCGGGATACCGGAATTCAATGGAGAACCTGAACTACTGTCCCAATTTATTGAACGAAGTGAAGAGCTGATAGACCACTTCTATGACGAAGATGATCCCAATAGCTATCACAATAAACTAATATTGAATAATATTAGGGCAAAAATAAGAGGTAAAGCAGCTGTAGGTATCTACAACAATCCCATTAGTAGTTGGCCAGAAATCAAATTGGCCCTGCTAGCTAATTTCAGCGATAAAAGAGACATAGAGCATCTCATACTGGAGTTAGGGAAAATGCGCCAGGGAATGAACGAAACCCCGTTCGAGTTCCATGCCCGCGTACACAAAACCTTCACAATATTAATATCAAAATTGAAGAATTCCACTGAAGAATACACCCACACCACGTTCAAGCTCATGGAAAGGACAGCCCTACGAGGGTTCCTTATGGGACTCCATGAAGACATAGGTCGGTTATTGATAACCAAAGGACCAAAAACTCTGAACGAAGCGATCGAAATACTCACAAACGAGTACCAATTTCCGACATTGCGGAAGAAATACTTAGAAAGGAAATTGCCTCAATCCTCACAAGGACCATCAACGTCCGGATCGAAGCCACCTTTCGTACAAAAACCCTTCTTCCCAAAGAAACCTCAATCACCACAATATAACAGACCACAGCAACATCCACAGCAACATCCAATACCCCCAAGGAAACCATATCTCCCCTTACGAGATTCCCTCAGACCAACACAACAAAGACAAGACCCCCCATTCATTCCTCATCACCTACGAACAAAGGAAACGATGAGTTACCAGACGACATTAAACCATGAATTAGCGGAACTGGAGGAACCCGAACACGAACAAGAACAAGATCAAGAACAAGAACAGGATTTTTTAGAAGAAGCCGAGGAGGATCCCGATTCAACCTAATGCACCTCGAAAAACCATCAACAAATCTCCCCTACATCACTACAAATAATAAATTGAAAGTTTTAATCGATACTGGAAGTTCTAATAGTTTTGTAACGACAAAAGTGGCCCACAAAAAATTTAGGAAATTGATGAAAAAGGATGCATTTTTAGTTACTACTTCACATGGACACACTTCAGGGACACACAGTATCATGTTACCTAATATTATGCTTAATCCAAAATCAACTAACCCGCATGTTAAATGTAAGTTCTATGTATTTGACTTTCATACAAATTTCGACTTGTTGTTGGGACTTGATAATCTCCAATTATTAGAGGCCACCCTAAAATTGAAAAACAACATGATTAGTATACAAAATGAAGAAATACCCCTGGAATTTTACAAAATACCACAAAAACCGAAGACCGAACAATACACGATTCCCCCTAGATCAGGGAAACAAATCCAAATCCACCTCACAAACATAAAACAAGGAACAGCCATCATAAACCACAAAAAAGTAGGACCCTTCGAAATCCCAAATTGCCTAGTTTCGGTAGACAATCACATCGCAAGATGCATCGCCATAAATCACGCAGAAACACCTAGAACCTTGAATGTAAAAGCATTAGACTCAGCCGAATTAGTCACTGACGAACTATTTCTCGATAACTCCGAACCACGTAAGAAAAAGAAATTAGTCAACATCAACAATATTAACCTAAAGTCAAAAGCGAAAAAAATCACCCCCAATATGAGACTTGACCATTTGAACACAGAAGAAAAAACAGAACTACAAAAACTCCTTTCACAATACTCAGACATATTTTATGACCCTGACGAACCTTTGACAACGACTAATCTCACCAAACATGAAATACACACGACGGACGAAATACCCGTGTACTCCAAATCTTATCGATACCCCGAAATTTATAAAACCGAGGTAAAAAACCAAATTCAGAAAATGATACAAGACGACATAATCCAACCTTCAAATAGCCCCTATAACTCACCTCTGTGGATCGTTCCAAAAAAGGACGACGCATCAGGCAAGAAGAAATTCCGCATCGTAATAGACTATAGAGCTTTGAATCAGAAGACAATAGACGACAAATATAACCTCCCAAACATCGAAGACATCCTATCAAAATTAGGGAAATGTAAATACTTTACAACGCTCGATCTCACATCCGGTTTTTGGCAAGTAAAGATGGAAAAATCGAGTATACCAAAAACAGCCTTCAGCACTGAAAACGGTAAATGGGAATTCAAAAAAATGCCCTTTGGATTGAAGAACGCCCCTAGTACATTCCAACGTCTCATGGATAATTGTCTTCGTGGTATTCAAAATGAAATTTGTGCCGTTTATATGGACGATATCATTGTGTTCTCTTCCAGCTTACAGGAACACATAGTAAGATTGAAGACAATATTTGACAGACTCAGACAGGCTAATCTCAAGATACAACTGGACAAGACGGAATTTATGAGAAAAGAAGTGGCCTTCTTAGGACATCAGATCACGGAATCAGGCTTAAAACCAAACCCAAAGAAAATCGAAGTAATAAAAAAATTCCCCATACCAAGAAATACCAAAGAATTAAAAGGATTCCTTGGATTACTTTCGTACTATAGGAAATTCATAAAAAATTTAGCGGACATAACGAAACCACTAACCACTAGATTGAAAAAAGGAAATAGAATCAACACAAAAGATCCAGACTATATAAAGGCTTTCGAACAGTGCAAAACCCTTTTAATGAACGACCCAGTCTTAAAATATCCCGACTTCAATAGACCATTCATATTAAATACGGATGCATCAGGAGTCACTCTCGGCGCCGTCTTATCACAAAAGCTCGATAATGAAATACACCCAGTCGCTTATGCCAGTCGCACGCTAAACGACACCGAAAGAAAATTATCTACGATAGAACGCGAACTCTTAGCTTGCGTCTGGGCCTGCCAACATTTTCGACCCTACTTATACGGCCGAAAATTCACATTAGAGACAGAACACCAACCCCTTCAATGGCTCCACTCATTAAAAGAACCGAATTCCAAACTCTTTAGATGGAAACTCCGTCTTGAAGAATTTGACTTCGAAATAAAATACAAAAACTCTGCAAATTCTTGACACAACGGTTTATTATCTTCCTTGTGCAGATCACCCTTCTGTCTATACCAGACTGTGTTGCAAATCGGCACCATACCATATTCTCACCGTACGCATACCATACCATACGAATTTCTTTCCAATCATACCATACTGTACTATACCAAATCATACATACAATAATATACCATACCATACTCATACCATGTCATACAAACCGAGTGAATATTGAAATGTCATCCATTTCTGACCTATATTTAAAATTTCAAGTATCTAGCTCATCATCAAAATTTAATTTGTTTAAACAAATAGGTATTATTTAAACAATTTTACAGACAAGAAAACGAGTGAATATTGCATTGTGATCCAGTTCTGAACTATTTTTAAAATTTCAAGTCAACAGCTCATCATCAAAATTTAATTTGTATTATTGCAAAAAGGTATTATTTAAACAATTTTACAGATGAGAAACCGAGTGAATATTGCAATGTGGTCTATCCCCGACTCACGGTTAAAATTTCTAGACTGTAGTTTACCGGGAAGATGTAAAAAGGTAGTTTTATTCTGGGCGTCTGGTGGTTGGGTCACATAACGGCCGTTTTCGACGCGAAAGTTTAGTGTTTTTCCTAAAACTTTGCGCGGTCACTGTGAACGAACGGCTGGTCGCACAAAAATCCAATTGGTCTTAAAAGATTCGTAATTTTGCAGGTCATTCGAAGGTGAACTAAAATTTACACGGTTCAGTTAAATATTTGGAGATAAGACATCGTCGAAATTTTAAATTTCGTTTTGAATCCCTTCCCCTTGACCTAGGGTTATGAAAAGTTTCGTGGATCATTGTGGGGCTGGTCCAAACCCAGAAACCAAATTTCGTAATTTTAGCTCAACGCTAACTGGGCAAAACGGCGTGGACGGCGGACGGCGGACGGCGTACGGGGGACGGCGTACGGCGGACGGACGGATTTTTTTTTATTCGATTTTCTGAATCTACGTATCTTGAAACGTAAACCAACAAATTTTGAGGGGGGGTTAAAAAAATTTTTTCTTTGGGCGATTCCAATGGTTCATTATCGAAGATAATAAACCAAAAGGGAAAACACAACGGAAATGCCGATGCACTCTCGAGAATAGAAATACATAACACAGAGATCACTAATACAGACAAACAAATATCCCCTTCACTCATAGTAAATCTCGACGAAGAAGACACAGAAACAAATATAGACACAATACACTCAGACAAAGAAGGAAAAGACATATCTTTAATACCAATAAAAAACAACGCTATCAACCACAGTAAAAACCAGATAATTATAGCAGTTGGCGAACAATTCAATACCGATGTAAAAACTGAACACTTATTCAAAAAAGAAAAAACTAGGATAACAGTTAAATTTCCCCAAAGAAATTTAGAAAAAGAAATTACCCAATTCCTTATAGAATATTTGAACCCAAAAACACCATACGGAATATTTTTCGAGACCGACATCTACCCATTATTCGCCTCAATATTTATGGAAAAATTTAAATCATCCGAATTGAAACTCACCAAACACACGGAAAAATTACTAGACGTTGAAGATAAAGAGGACCAAATTAACATCATACTATACAATCACAGACAGGAAACATTTCATCGTGGCATTGACGAAACATACCAACACATGAAACGGATCTACTTCTGGCCCAATTTAAAGAACGATATTACCAACGTCATAAATCGATGCGAACTATGCTTAAAATGCAAATATGAACGCAGACCCCTAAAACCTGCCTTTAATGTAACACATACCCCTTCACGACCATTTGAAACGGTGCACATAGATACTCTCACGATAGAAAGACAGAAATTCTTAACAATAATTGACAAATTTTCAAAATATGCTCAAGCATATCCATTAAAATCCCTAAATAACATCGAGATAACGAAAAAACTCTTGACCTTCATATCCCACCATGGAAGCCCCGAAGAAATAATTATGGACAACGGCAACGAGTTCAGTTCATCTATTGTAAGAGAATTCCTCAAGGTCCAGAATATCAAAATTCATTTCACTTGTACCCAGAATCCCAATTCAAACTCCACCATTGAAAGATTTCACTCCACAATAATAGGAACAATTAGACTTATGACGGAAAGTGACGAGTTTAAACACACCCCCATAAAGGAACGTTTTAAATACGCGATAATCACGTACAATAACAGCATACACAGTAGTACAGGAGTACTACATCGATGGTCAAAGTATGGTTCAATGAGGAAGGATGGAGGGCGGGCTGCTTCTTCCAAGGAAAGCTCAACATCACGCGTGTCTGATACCATTAGCTATGATGGAAATCACCTGGTCGTCTCCACAGAAGGAAAGAAGAGGAAAAGGTGACCAGACTGTTCTCCTCATTTGTGTATTGAAGGGGCGAGTCGGTAACTAGCTCAATGATGGTCGAGGCCATTTTCTAAATTAAATTTCTAGTAGTTTTCCTAATAATTATTCATGTATTTGAGTTATAAATGAAATAATCACATGAAACTCCGTCTTTATAATAAGCTCGTTAGGCGTTGCCATATCAAGCAAGAGAATATTTTGTTAATTAATAGGTAAACTAGTCACCGTAGTCATCTGAAATGTAAATCAAGTTATTTATACATCCTAGGATGGGTGATTATCACATAGGAACACCCTTCAGTGATCTATTGGAATTTGTAATAAAGTGGAGAAATGGTGATGTTGTAGAGAATCGAAGCAAAAATACTTTTCCTCCACTAAATCGCGATTTGATTGTGTCAGGAGAAATGGAGGGAAAGGGGTGAGGAAATCGTAAAAGCATTAGGCAGATGATAAAGTGGGGTTGTAACTAACCCCGTTAGTCGTGTTCCGAGCTGGGTGTTTCCCGTTTCTTATCTTTCAAATATACTTGTGGGAGGGTTACACGGGGAGTTTAACCCTGGAAGGTCCACAGAGGATGTTGTAAGGTATCGTACGTTAGGAAGAAAATGGATGGGTTTTGGCAACGGCACGGAGGCGTTTTCCAGAACTGCGGCAGGGACCCCTGGCTGACCTCGGACCTTAGCTTTAAGTCCCCCCAGCTTCCGCCTCCGCAACTCCATTTCAGACTCCGAAGCGAAATGAAACTTTGAAACCAGGAGAGTTTACTGCAACATGACCGACATCACTGTTTGGTTTTTTTTTTTTTTTTTTTAATTATATTTATTGGTATCAGTTACAATTTACACGATACAGCCAACACTAGTAATAATCCCGTATTCGTTGGATAATGTATTATAGCTACAGTAGAATATGTAACTCGAACATTTGTTTATACTTCAGTTTTAGCGAATTTTCGAAGAAAATTAAGCTGTTGTTCTCGGTCCAAAATTTTTAGAACACGTATTAAATACGTGTTCTAAAAATTTTCGAAAAACATTTTATACCAAAATTCGTTTCAGACCATCCTGAATCCACTGCCAAAAGACACCAAAAATTATATGTATAATATACATAGGTATATATTATATATAAATAGTGGAGGTTTTTTGACTAGGAGTAGTGTAGTTTGCGGGTGAGAATTGACCAACACTAGTCGTTGTTAATATTATTTGTTTACTCCGACGTTTCGATCTTGGACCATGATCCTAGTCATGCATCCTACCAAACCGTTTCCCATCCTCCTACCCATCCTCTTTCCTTCCCCTCCCTGGCGAGAGTTGCTTATTCGTTTCAGCTTTAACAATAACATACATTTTTTGGGTTTACCCCATTATGATTATTTCAGAATTTCGTTTTCCGTTAGATAACATTTTTCGTGTCTATTGTACGAGTATGTACTTGTCGCGTTTGTAATTTGAAGATGAGAAAGCTTACAGGATTTATCCCATTTGCATATGGTTGAAATTTGTATTTGGCTGAGAAAAGCATCTCTCCCGTCCCCTTCGCCATATTCCCGCTTTATCTATGTGCACCCCCTGAGTTTCAGGGCAGGAGCCGCCACTGCATCCTATTATATATATATATATTATATATATATATATTGTTTTACAACAAAATTTGTGAGTAATTAGGTAATTTGCGGATTGATAATAAAATAAATAATCCCCAGGGCCAGAGGCTCCCAAGCACCATACTAACCTGCAAGACAGGAACGAGAAGCTGAGTAGTCTACACCTCACCCATCTAAAAAACTGCCGGTAGCCTCTAGCAGCCGGGTGCCTGTGGCCAGGCAATATGTATATATATATATATATATATATATATATATGTATTTTTAAAACTTAAATGCTGCGCTGAATTAACATGTTTGTTTTCTGGTTCTGTTTCAGGTAATTCAGTGATAGGTATGTACCAAATTTTAAAATTTACTTTCCTAATTTGGAATTCCTTTGAGATCAATCATCCTTATATTAGAAGCGAAGGATTTGTTTATTCCTATTTCAAACATTATTCTCTTAAGCTTGTTTCGGAAAAGTGTGAACACGGTGAGGTAGAAACGCTCCACTCATATTTTGCGTCTAAATTGCATGAACTTGTTTTCAAATTAGATTCTTTTGGAACATCATAACGCCCTTTGTTGCATCCGATATAGATGCGACGCAGCTCCTTAGGGTTTTCATCGAGACTTTTTGGTTTATTCATTTAAGTTAAGTCGGGAGCTGGTAAAACTTAGTTTTAAAAAAATGTTATTTTTATTCACACGACCTAAACAATTGAAATGATCAAAGTTACAGTTAACACTTGTGAGAATATTCAATCGGAAGTCGGGCAGAGTAACGACGTGACGGACAAAACGGCGTGAAGAGACTGACCAGCGGGAGCAGAGCGCGGAGTATTCAAAGACTCGGGCGCTGGATTCAGTAGTATCAGCAATAATGAGGAGGATTGGTGAAAAAAACACCTCCCTTTCCCGAAGAATTTTGCCGGAACGGGAAAATGTGAGCTGAAGTGAAAACAAAAATGATTATTACATCTCCCATCCCAATCTCCGATGTACATACCAATACAAATATACGAGAAACATGGCACAATATAGGATCCATTATAAGATACATCAGACATTACAGGATACATTATACACTATAGGATACATTATAAGATGCATGGTACAATATAGGAAACATAGGACAGTAAAATAATAACAGCAAATACAACATAAAGGAAATAAAGTGAATACAACATAAAGTAAACAAAGTAAATACAAATGATACAAATACAAAATACAAAGAAAATACAACAAAAAGTAGTTAGGAAGGGTTGGGGGGCGAAATTTGGATAGTGGTACGACGTCGCTGGTAATTACGGAAAGCATAACCGAACACCGATGCAATAAGCAAGGTCCAGATGCTGGGAGATACAGACGGGTACCAGTGGTCACCGTCGTCAAGTTGCAGGGGGTTGAGATTTAAGTGAAGGTTATCTATCGTCTTTAAATTAATGGTATCCAAGTTCACCGATAAGCTCTGAGAAGATGACATTTTCTTGTTGGTTTTGAACGCCAACGATTTATGATGTTATGTCAACGGGACTTCCACGGTCCGATTCTGAAGATGACTGAGATGACGGGGAATTAGAAGTATCAACAGACGCCACCAGTTTTTTAATTTGAGTGAGGGCTTTTGACGATGCGATGGAATCGGAAAAGTGAATATTTTTGAAACGTAGGTCCAAAAACATGGGTAGGGTCAGCAAGTGACAGCTTTCCCGCCCCTTAAATCTTGACTCAAATCCTGACATTAGAGCCTGTTTTAGCTGCTTTCCCACAGGCTAAATATTGGAAGTATCGATACTTTTCAGCCAATACGCCTCGATATTTTAATTTAAAGGAAATAAAAATTCAGAAATAATATTCCTAGGTATGTGAGAAAAACGTTAGAATAAAACATTCAGCAGCCTATGGCAAAAAAAATTGAAACATCGATGTATCGATGTGCCGATGCATCGAACCCCCGATATCGATGTTCCAAAAACATCGACACAGAAAACATCGATGGAAAAACATCGATGTGTCCCGCTAAAACATCGATGTTTCAAAAACATCGATGTATGATTGCCATCCCTAGCCGTTTAGTGTTCACCATGGCTGAGTGGCAGTTGGAGCACCGCGTTTTTATTTATGAAAGTTTTGTGCGTAATGGCGAATCAGTTGTAATGGCCCAGCGAGAGTTCAGACGGCACTTCAACATCGGGCGTCATGGCACTATACCAAATCGCAATACGATCTTGAGGTGGGTGAACAATGCAAGAACAAAGGGAACTTTACATAAGGTAAAGCCACCTGGCCCTACACGAACTTCTCGGACTCCGGAAAATGTAGAGAGAGTGAGGCAGGCATTTGTAGGGAGCCCAGGGCGATCAACTCGCAGACATGCTCAAAATCTACGCATTCCTCGAACGACAGAGAGGCGTATTTTGAGTCGCGATCTAAGGTTTCAGCCTTATAAGCTTGCACTTGTTCAACAGTTGCAACCAAATGACTATGCACAAAGGAGAGCTTTCTCGGAGACTATGCTTGATCTGCTGGAGACAAATGAAAATGCAATTATTGTTATGAGCGATGAAGCTTGTTCAAGGAAAGGGTTTAATTACCACTGAGAGTATTATAAAACGATTTTATTGGGAACGGTTGTTTTACAGCACACGACGAGCTAATACGGGGCGGTGGATACTATTGCTTCTTATGGAACTAAGTATATATAACATGAAGTTGTTAACATCAGGGAGCCGTATAGGCAAACCCAGCAACACACACAGATAAGGCGCGAAATTCAAATGGGCTGCTATGTCCTTCAACACCCTCTTCTAATTTTTTAAAAACATAATCATAAAAAACTTCAAAGTAAACGAAACCTTTTAAAAAAATTGTTTTTAAACAAATTACCTAAGTAATATAGCATTTGCCGATTTAATTAAACCTTTTTCCAAATGAATTAAACCTTTTTCCAAATGAATTAAACCTTTTTCCAAATGAATTAAACCTTTTCCCAAATGAATTAAACCTTTTTCCAAATGAATTGAACCTTTTTCCAAATGTATTAAACCTTTTTCCAAATGAATTAAACCTTTTTCCAAATTAATTAAACCTTTTTCCAAATGAATTACTAAATTAAAAGAGGAACTGGATTTTGGAAAGAAAAGATTTTGGAAATTATCAGTGGATCATTTGATAACTTCCGAGTGCTCAATGGAATTGAGGTCAATAACTTCCCCATGCCGCGATGAAGAGCATACAGGGTCTGTGATAACGGTTTCTCGTGCAAAACCACATACCTACCTACAATTGTTCCTTGTGATTAATATGAGTCCTAGTGATAGTTTGGACAGTTTCGTTTTTAGAAGACGGAATAGAAACGTAATTGCAAGCGAATCGAGTTCTTCAGAGTCTACCGTCACTTATCGGAATGTTAGAGGCCGTCGTGGGAAATACATGGTTGTTTCCGATGAAAAGAAGAAGCTGTTTGTCAACTTGTACGAAGAAGGTTTTTCAGTGAAGGAAGCAGCCTCGAAATCAGGGATTAATCCAAATACGGGGAAAATCATATTGAAGAAGTACAAAGCAAATAATACCCAGGTTGTACAAAATAGACCACGAGGGCACAGGCGAAAACAAGTGACCCCTAATGTACTTTCAATAATTCAATACTTTCATGTACGATTCAGAACGAACCTGGCATTACCCTTAATAAAACCAGAGAGAAGCTTCTAGAGCAAGACATGTTTCTATTCAAGTTCATATAAATAAAACTATATTGTTGTCCATTTTGTGTTCTTTCACAATCTAGTTTTTTTAGGAGGTTTGATTTATTAAAAATATAAAAGGTTTAATTCATTTGGAAAAAGGTTTAATTCATTTGGGAAAAGGTTTAATACATTTGGAAAAAGGTTTAATACATTTGGAAAAAGGTTTAATTCATTTGGAAAAAGGTTTAATTCATTTGGAAAAAGGTTTAATTCATTTGGAAAAAGGTTTAATTCATTTGGAAAAAGGTTTAATTCATTTGGAAAAAGGTTTAATTAAATTGGCAAATGCTATAAATCAAACTTATGATAAACGTAAATGTACATCCCAAATCAAAACTAAAAAACCACTTCTTAAGCATAGATACTTTAATACATCATATCAGCTCAACACACAGTTTTAAATCAAATCAGAGATATTATGGTTCTTCACTTTTCAATCAACCTTTTAAAGCATGTAAAATAATTTTCATTGCATGATGAATTTACAATGTTCTTCAAATTTAACAGAACCAAGAGGTTTTGTAAATATGTCTGCTCTTTGATATTCAGTTGGACAATATATAACCTCAACTTCACCATTTGAATATTTCTCATGAATATAATGATAACGTACATCAATATGCTTACTTCGCCTATTCACTACACCCGTTTTTATTAAATTGATTGAGCTCTGATTGTCAATGTTAAGCTGTACGCTCACTCGTTTTCCAACAAGTTCTTCAATTAGGCTTTTCAGGTAGGTTACAGCTTTGCAACAGTCGGCGGCAGCGACGTATTCTGCTTCTGTTGAAGACAAAGTCACGATTGGCTGTCTTCTGGAGCACCAGGTGATTGGTCCGCCACCGTACAAGACGATGTAACCGGTTGTGCTTCTTCTGCTTTCTGCGTCACCAGCATAATCTGTGTCACTAAATGCAATTAGAGTTCGCAGATCATTATCAACGCCGAATTTTAATCCTCTTGAGCGAGTGCCAGCTAAGTATTTGAAGATTCTTTTTAGGGAATTGACATCATCTTGGGTGTAGTTTTCAATATGTCTGCTCACTAGGTTCACAGCTTGGGCGATGTCAGCTCGAGTTTTTGTGGAGAGGTGGAGCAGACTACCAACCGCTTCTCTGTAGGGGTACGTTGTTTTCTTCAAAGATCTTGCTCTCAAGTCTTCGTTGATTGCAGGGGTCTTTACAGACTTGGCATCGTTCATACCAAATTTTCGAAGAACACCATTAACATAATTTTCCTGTGTTAGGGTTATTCCTGAAGCATCACGACGTATGTCCATTCCAAGGAATGAGGAGGGATTTTCAGATTTCAAGGAGAATTCTTTCTTCAAATTATTGATGACATCACGAAGTTCAACAAGGTCATCGCCGATAGCAAGTCCATCATCGACGTAGATACCAATAATTATTGAGCTATTCTCATTTTTGAACAAACATCTATCCGATTTGATTGGTTGAAATCCTTTGTCCTTCAAAACTTCGGTGAAACGTCCATTCCAGATTGCAGGTGCTTCTTTTAATCCGTACAATGCTTTTATTAATCTGCAGACTTTTCCAGGTTTGTTGTATCCTTCTGGTACTTTCATGAAGATTTCTTTCTTCAGCTTCCCATATAGGAAAGCAGTCTTAATGTCAAATTTTATTATGTGGCGGTTTTCAGATGCAGCAATAGAAAATATTATCCTCAGTGAATCAGAACTCACCACTGGGCTGTAGATTTCTTCTAGATCAACGTGATTTCCTTGTTCACATCCACGCACCACAAGTCTAGCTTTATAGGTGTTGTCGTCCTTCACACGAAAAACCCATCTATTGGATAGAATCCAGATGCCATCTTTTCGTCGACGAATTCCCATGTTTTATTCGCAGCCAATGAATTCTTCTCTTCTTCCAACGCGACTTTCCACTTGTCACTATCAGGGTTCGACATTGCTTCTCTGTATGACAGCATGACAAATCCGTCAAATCTAGAGGGAACTCTTATGTTCCGACAGAGTCTGTTGTTTTCATCGTTATCAGAGCTATCCGCAGCTCTATCATTTTGCAGATTTACAGAGTTTATTTCGGGTGTGCTGTCATCAGAATCTTCAGATTCACTCAGGATGTCATCCTCATCATCTTCTTCACCTTCGATGTTATCACATTCTTCCCACAATGGTATTATTTCCTGAATGCTGCGGCTATCGACTGGAATATTATCATCTTCATAAAATATGACATCTCTTGAATGGACAATTTGACGACGTCTGGCATCCCAGAGTCGGAAGCCATTTGGAGCATACCCAACGAAAATCAATTTTTCGTTACGTGACTCAAGCTTTTTTAAGTGTCCAGTTTTCTTAGCGTAAGCCCAGCATCCAAAACGGTGGAGACGGGACAAGTCTGGTTTGCTGCCCGTCCATTTTTCTGATGGGGTGGCATCTTTTACAGTTTCAGAATAACTTCTATTGACCAAGTATGCAGCAACAAAAGCTGCTTCGCCCCACATTTCTTCGTTCATGTCAGAGTCCATCAGCAGTGCTCTTGCTTTATTCATTATGGTTCTTCCAAGTCTTTCACTTTTTCCATTCAACTGTGGAGTCCCTGGAACTGTGACATCTAGTTCAATTCCTTTATTTTGGCACCATTTTCGCATTTTATTGTTGGTGTATTCTGTACCATTGTCACAACGGATTGTTGCAACTTTGAGATTTTTATTCGCTTCACTATGCAGCACATACGATTTTATATGATCAAATGTTTCATCTTTTGTTGCCAACAGATAGACCGTTACATAGTGAGTGAAGTCATCGAGAATGGTCAATATGTATCGCTTACCATCCCATGTTTCAGTGCCAAATGCAGTGGCGGCTCGTCCATAAGGCCACCTTGGCCCTCGCCCCACCCAAAAATTTGCAAAGGAAAACAGAAAAAACATAGAACAAGGAGAAAAAAATCTTACCTACTACTACCCACCATGGAAGAAGGGAGATCTCCCTTCCTCCATGACTACCCACTTCCACTGAGTCGCATTTTGTTTCGATTTATCGATTAAAAAAGTCGATTATCGGATCGACCAGAAGTGCCCCAGTCTCAATGTTGAAGGTATAGGCGCTTCCTGGGGTGGGGGAAGGCACTCTGTGTTCCGAGATAGGAGGCGTTCCGGGCGGTGGCCAAAATATCGTATCAAGTTGAACGCCGAAAACAATCGATCGTTGAATCGTTCCTTGTCAAGGAAGAACGGAGTTTCATTCTTCCATGCTTTCTTCCATGTTTGATAAGAATGATATCAACACGTTGCCTGACGTTATAATATTATTTTGAATGCATTGACTGGTGGTTTTTAGCTTCGTATTTACTCATCATAGTAAAAGTGAATTATTGTCTCCATAATATTAATCAACTAAACATTGAAATTTAATATCTCACGTGCAACGCGTGAACGCTTTGCTAGTCGTCAAGACTGAAGTGGATCCACAGAAAACCCTACTATACTACGTGGATCACTATTCGCCCAAGGGAATCTCATTTGTTGATTTCTACATTCTGTAAGTTAATAACAGTTAATAACCGTTAATAACAGTAATATACATAATATTATTATGTAGCTCAGCCAACCGTTGAGAATACTGTTTTATTTGTTATCCCTGAAACTGATGGTGACTTCGTTGACTCGAGCTTTGTTTGAGCTAACCTAGTTGAAATCAATCTTGCTGTTCTGTGATCGCTCAAAATGTTTTGATACGATTGGATAAGAAAACGTATGTGCAATCTGTATTAACGGGTAGTAATTAATTAGAGCACACGTGTCTTTTATCATCTATTTTATTACTATAAAGAAGTTAGATAACCAGTGAGTTGGTAGGTTTCTCCAACTCAGTGTCCTGGCTCATCGGCCATGATACATCTTCCTCTTAAGTCAAAAATATAAAGAATACAAAATCTTCTATCCATGAAGTAAAAATTAACTAGGTCCAATATGAGCGTTCAGGAGCACGAATACAGATCTGTGAGAACTAAGAACTCCACTGGTTCAATTAAATTAACTTTTGTCCTTCAACGTTTTGAATTGATGACTTCAAGAAATAAATTAATGAATTTACTTGTCAATATTGAAATCGGTCTGGCTGCTTCAAGACACGACCAGATCTTGATTTTGGCGGCGAAGTCAGGGCGTCCGGCTTGACAAGTTTGGGATCTCCATCAACTGGCATTGATTTCCTTTCTTTGTTTTTGGGAGAGTCAGGGATCGCTGGAACGGACTTTCTCGTATGTGGCTGGAGTTCTTCTAGTACCCCAGGATTGGATCTTTCTGAACTAGATGATTGAGGTTGCAGGGTCGGAATATCTTCAGGCAACTTCCGGTCTCTTATGTGAAAGGAGTTTCGACGGTACTCCTGACCATTCGTATCTCGAACAATATACGATCTTGGTTCGGGTAGCTTTTTGGCAATCCACCCTTCCTTCCAAGCTTATTTCCCTTGAATGTAGATCGGTTGATTCTCGTTAAAAATCCTTTCATTCGAAGCGGCGTTGTCGTAGTAGGCTTTACTTCTAAGTTTCAAATTTTCCATTTTAAAACGAATATCTTCATCCGGCGCTTGAGGGAGTAGCAGATCTAGACTTGCTGGAGCTTTTGTGCGCAGTAACCTTCCCATAAGGAGTTGACTTGGGGAACAGTCAAGTCCAACTAGTGGTGTAACTCTGTATTCAAGTAAAGCGAGTTGTACGTCTCCACCTGATTGAATTGACTTTTTAATTAATTTCATCGCTATTCCAACTCCTTTCTCCGACAGGCCGTTGGACTGGCTGTAATGTGGGCTGGATGTGATAATCTTGAACCCCATTGAGTCGGCAAAAGCCTTCATTTCGGCACTCGAAAATGGATTATTATCACACCGTATCACCTCAGGAATTCCGAAATTGCTAAATACAATTTTCAATTTCTGAATTATCTCGCCAGTGGTTTTTCCTTTCAATGGTAGAATCTCTAACCATCTTGAATAATAGTCTTCGACCACAAGGAAAATGTGACTCTTATACTCACCGATGTCTATACCTAATCGTTGAAATGGGTATTGAGGGACACTGGAGGGTATGAGCGGTTCCTTTACGTTTCGGTTTTGAAACATTTGACATACCGAACATCTTCCAACAAAATCTGCAATTTCTGAAGACATTCCTGGCCAGTACATCAATGAGCGAATTCGTGCGACTGTCTTATTTATCCCAAGATGTGCAACTTTATGGACAGTGTCTATCATTCTGCGACGTAGATTCTTGGGGACAACGATTCTAGCATCGTAGAAAACGAGCTCCTCCTTCACAACAAGCTCATTTCTCAAAGTGAACAATATTCTCAATTCTGGGGAAAATTGTTTCTTGTTCACATTTACCCATCCGTCATGGATATGTTTCTTGAGTGTGCTCAGAACGGGATCCATGAGAGTGGCGTGCTTGAGTGCGTTGATTTCGTCTACTGGAATAGGCAGATACTCTTTGATAGAAATAGCATGTACTAGCTGTGACATATCAACGTCTTCAGGGTAATCCTCTTCTTGATTCTTCCGTGAAAGTAGATCAGCTATATACATCTTAGAGCCGGGAATATACTCAAGAGTGAAGTCGTATTTAAGGAGCTTCAGCTGCATGTTCTGGATTCTTGCTGTGTTCTTGTGAAAGTCGTTCTTCACCACTTTGAGCAATGGTTTATGGTCGGTATTTATTGTCAGCGATTTGTGCCCATAGATGAAGTAGTGGTAGCGATTGAGGCTGAAGCAGATGCTTAGCATCTCTTTTTCAACCTGGCTATACCCTTGTTGAGCTTTGTTAAGACTCCGGGACGAGAAAGCAACTGGCTGCCCGTTTTGAAGAAGGCAACAGCCCATCCCGTCTTTTGAGGCATCACACTGAATGACAACATCGAGTTTTGGGTCGAAAATACGTAAAGTCGGTGCATTAGTGACCAATTGTTTGAGTGTTTCAAAGGATTCTTGTTGTTTTTCCCTCCATACCCACGGTGTTTTCTTCTGTAACAGCTCTCTCAAAGGAGCACTTGTCTGCGAGTAGGACGGGATGAACTTTGAAATGAAGTTCACAGCACCAAGGAAACTTTGAAGCTCTTGAACACAGTTTGGTCTCTTTATCAGATTAATGGCCTTCTTCTTCTGGGGATCTGGTTGAACACCCTTAGGGGTGAAAACTAGGCCCATGTATCTGACTGCGTTTAGTTTATATTGAATTTTATTTTTGTTAAATTTGACATTGTTGAGGCGAGCTCGTTCCATTACTTTTTTCAGATTCTGGTCATGTTCCGCTTCTGTGCATCCTGTTACTATAATATCATCGAAGAGAACTTGGACCCCGTTAATATCCCCAAAAATTTTGCTATTTTCCCTGTGGAAAATTTCAGGGAAGGAGGCACATCCGTAGGGCATTCTCTTGTAACAGTAACGTCCGAATGGAGTATTCATAGTACATAGTTTACTGGATTTTTCTGATAGGACAAATTGATGAAACCCTTCTTCATAATCCAGAACCGTGAAGAACCTTTTCCCTCCCAGATTAGCGGTTAATTCTTCACCTGTTGGAATGCTGTAGTGCTCACGCATTACATACTTGTTTAAAGGTATAGTATTCAAACATAAGCGAAGCGTACCATCCTTCTTTTCCACCAGAACGATGTCATGAACCCACTCAGTCGGTTCGTCGATTTTTCTTATGATGTCCAATTTCACAAGGCGGTCGAGTTCTTTTTTCAGTTTCGCCTTGAGGACTTCTGGCAACCGGCGCGCTGATCGAACAACAGGAACAGCGTCGTCTCTCAACTTTATATTTACAGTGACTGGTAATTTCCCAATTCCTGTGAAGAAATCATGATATTTAGAAATAAATTTCTGTTTCCGAATATCTGTTTCTGGTATTTCCGTCGTTTTATTCACAGAGTTATCAAATTGGTAAAATTTCTTATTTTTAATGACCACTTTAGTCGGTCCAGTTGAAGTTCCTTCTTCATTGATAACAAGATCGGATTCTGGTGCTTTCGTGACGTCATACAGGCGTTTTATAAGTCCTAGCTGGCTACACGATGAAGCACTTAGGATTGGAGATGAGTCATACTCAACTACTACAAATTCCAGATCTTCTTCCTTGTCTTTGTAGGAACTTGTCAAAGTCACTATCCCAAGGGGCTTAGTGGTGAACCCTCCATAGGATTTTATGCGCATTTTCGTAGGCCTAAGGATTCTTCCACAATTGATCGAAGTGAATATTTTGTTAGGTATTATATTCACGTCACTTGCGGTGTCCAACTTAAAATTGATCAGCTTCCCATCGACAGTGTAATATTCCTTCCACGCTGTGTGGTCGATCTTTTTAGCATGTACTTCGTTACAGTCGAATTGAACCTCGACGCTAGAACAATTAAAGATCTCCGAATCACTGGATGAGGAAGAATCTTCGATCTCATTACAACGCTTTTCTCGATATTTTCCTTTCTTATAATCCTTTTTATTTTTATATAAACATCCTACGTCCAGATGGCCCTTCTGTTTACAGATTCCGCAATATTTATCCCAAGCTGGGCAATTTCTGGGTTCATGCCGAGTGTGACATTTTTTACAGTCGTAGGTTGGGTCCTTAGAACGCTTCTTTTTGTACTTCCTCGTGTAATTAACATTAGCATTTTCAATCGGGTTAGCGATTTCACGTTTGTAATTTTTCCCAAGTTCGGCTGCACGACAGGTTTTAGCTACATCATCTAATTTAAGATCACCTGATTCCTTAAGCAACTGCTGTTGGACTTCTCCGTCATTAATATGAGCTACAATGTGATCAACAATCATACGATCAGTATATGATTGCGTGCGTACACCCATTAGCTGGACAGACAAAATTACAGTTAGTTGCCTGCGTTTTTAAGGCTGTGAGATAGTTATCAAAACTCTGTCCTACATCATGCTTAATGTGATTGAATTTAAAGGTCTCAATAGCATAATTCACGGTCGGAACGCAGTATTTATCGAACTGTGTGATTACGGCATCGAGCGATTTCTTATCACCTGCAGGGAATGTATTATATATATCTACGGCCTCATCACCCATGTGAGTCAAAAGTATAGCAATTTTCTGCTCCTCGTCAGTTGACTTAATTTTACCAGAGGCCTTCATGTTCCAAATGAACATTTCCTTCCATTTAGGCCACCTCTGAACAACTGTATTATCGAAAACAATTGGCTGAAGTCGGAAAATTGAGTGTCCACTTTGCTCACCTTTATCACCCATGTTGCAACTTACTATTATTTCGGCCGTCTGCGTTGATCGAGAAGCAAAAGTTACTTTTGATTTGGATCCAGCAGGAACGGCGGGTGTTGACAACGGATTCCCAGTAGCAGGATCTCTCGAGGGCTGAGCAGCAGGTTTTTCCGGCGGCGGCGGATTCTTATCGGCGGGATTCTTCGGCATTTACGCCCTACAAACTTAAGTTTGATGATTTCCGCGATTTTAACACTGACACCATGTATTAACGGGTAGTAATTAATTAGAGCACACGTGTCTTTTATCATCTATTTTATTACTATCAAGAAGTTAGATAACCAGCACAGAAAACCCTACTATACTACGAACTCTAAAAGCTAGTTGAAATCAATCTTGCTGTTCTGTGATCGCTCAAAATGTTTTGATACGATTGGATAAGAAAACGTATGTGCAATCTGTATTAACGGGTAGTAATTAATTAGAGCACACGTGTCTTTTATCATCTATTTTATTACTATCAAGAAGTTAGATAACCAGTGGGTTGGTAGGTTTCTCCAACTCAGTGTCCTGGCTCATCGGCCATGATACACAATCTGGGCATAAGAGGACATTTTTAGAGGGGGTTTTCAAGGTACCACTCGGCTAGGAAGCAGATGGTCGCGATTGCTAATTTTTAAAAACCCCAGTAATAGAAACTCCAATAATATAATTTTTTGACTACCTTTATAATGTACTTGTTGGATATCAGTCATGCGTAGCAGCGCACCTGGTGGCCAGACGGTTGGATACATGGAGCCTAAAGGATGAGAACATGGAATTTCTTCTTGTGCGTTTTTTGTATTTCGGCAGAAGGACTTTCGCGGTTTCGGTATAAAACATTGGATTTTCCCGGGCTATTTTTTATGATAAAAAAATGATATGGTTGTAGAATATTTGTGAGATTGTGTTTTTGAGTTTGTTATTTGAGTTTTAGTAATACTATAAATTCTGCCAGCGTAATAAAGTGTTAGATTGTGTTCAATTGTGAGTATTTTTTCTTGTCAACGGATTTCCCTCACGTCATCAGGATTTTGGTGATAATTCACATTTTGGCGACCGTGACAGGACATTGGATGCGAGTGGAATATTCGTTCTCTGGATGGAACTTTGAGTTTGTAAGTAATTACTCACATAAAGCTTTATACCTAAGTGAAAATGGGCAATGAAACAGACGACTTGACGTCATTGCTGAAGAAAAGGGGCGTTTTACGATCGTCATTGGAGAAGCAGGTTGCCTCTCTCCAGGAACTTATGCCTAAAAAGCCAGGTTTGACAGAAATTAATGCCAGATTTTCTGTTGTTGAAAATCGTTACTATGAAGTTACGTCTTTGGACCGGGACATTCTGTCTATGATGCATGGAAGTAAGGAGAAGGATGAAACCTTGCTGGCAGAACTTGATGAAACAGACATGTATCATGTTCAGTTCTTCACACTGAAGGGTATGGTTGAAAACCTTAACCGGCCTTGCACCATGGGTTCTGTAGTGTCTGATGGTGACTCTGAGAGGAGGCATAGATTTCGCTTACCTAAGTTGGAACTGGTGAAATATAATGGTGAGGTGTCGCAGTGGATTGGGTTTTGGGCACAGTTCTCAAGCATAGATTTGGATCCGTACCTCTCCAAGGAGGATAAATTTCAGTATCTTATCCAGTCAACTGTTCCAGAGTCTCGGGCAAGGTCAGTGGTCGAAAGTTTCCCACCCTCTGGTGAAAACTATGATAAGGCCATTGCTGCTTTGAAGGAGAGATGTGGAAGGGAGGATCTACTTGTGGAATATTATATAAGAGAACTGTTGAAATTAGTTACCTCCCATGGAGATATGATGTTGCCTGTTTTGTATGATCGTCTGACGGCACAACTCCGAGCCCTTGAGACACTGGGTATCATGTCAGACACTTATGCTTCCATTCTTCTGCCACTTGTGGAATCGTGTTTACCAACTGAAACTTTGAGGGTGTGGCAGCGAACCAATACCAGTGCTACCTCGTTGAAGTGCCGCATGGACAGCCTATTGAAGTTTGTGAAATCGGAGGTGGAGGCTGAGGAAAGGGTAGCAATGGCATGTTCTCAGGACCCCCACGTTGCGCCCACGTCTACACATCAGCGTTTGCCCACAGCTTCCGGTTTAGCAAATTTGACCTTGGTGGCAAAATGTTTGTTTTGCAGGGATAGTCATGACACTAATGACTGTTCCAAAGTACAGTCCATGTCCATTCAAGAAAGGCGCCAGTCAATTGCACAGGCACGCTGCTGTTTTGTTTGTTTGGGAAGGAGACACATTTCTCGTAACTGCAATAAGGGATGTGAGCTCTGTAGGGGGCATCACCATAAGTTTTTGTGTTATAAGGCTAATGGACTGAGTTCTGAAGGTGGTGGGACAGGGTCAGAGGTTGTGAAGACTGAAAATGGTCTGTTAGCAATAAACCACAGTTTGACTGTGGGATCATCAAATGAAGTCTATCTGCAAACATTTGTTGTGACTCTTTTTAGTGATCATGCTTCATGTCCTGTTCGAGTATTGGTGGACAGCGGCTCCCAACGATCCTATATCTCTAGTCATCTTATTGATAAGATGAAGTATGATGTGATTGACGAGGAGATTCTGATACATTCACTTTTTGGAGGTGGTAGTACAGGATCAACAAAGCATAAATGTGTCAAGGCCAGGTTGCGTAGTGATTTGAATGGTTACTTGTGCAATTTTACTGCATTGAATCAGAATACTATTGCTGCGTTCATCCCAGTGGCTAAGCCCAGTGAGCAGGTGGCCAAGGAACTGAGGCGTTTGAAAATTGAACCTTTAACGGACATGGCGGGCCCTATTGATATTCTTATCGGTGCGGATGTAGCAGGGAAGATCTGGTCTGGTAAGCGTGAGATTCTATCATCTGGGATTGTGGCTATGGAGACATTTGGTTGGACAATCATGGGGACTCCTATGAAGTCTAACATCATGCGATGCAGTTCCAATCTTGCTACGACTTTCACAATGACTACCATTGCAGAGAGTGATGTGTCAGATCTGTGGAAATTAGAAGCTATTGGCATCAGTGATCCTAGTGAGAAAGAAAATAGAGAAGAGAGAAGAGCTGCTGCTTTGAAACATTTTCAAGAAACTGTGGACCTTGTGGATGGACGATACCAAGTACGACTTCCTTGGAATGACATAGTAGAGGATTTGGCTACAAATAGGGACCTTGCTGAGACTCGTCTAGAAAGTACTTTAAAAAGGATTGGTAAAACGGATACTCTTTTTGAGGACTATGATGCTGTTTTTAAGGAATGGTGGAAACTGAATATTATTGAGAAGGCTGATGGTGATTGGAAGGGCCACTACTTGCCTCATCGTCCAGTGGTAAAAGAATCAAGTAGCACCACCAAGGTGCGCCCTGTTTTTGACGCTTCAGCTAGGATTGGAAGGAGTCCTTCATTGAATGATTCAACAGGGACCAAATTTGATTGAGCTATTGCCAGATATTCTGCTTCGTTTTCGAGAGAAAGCTGTCGGAGTGTCAGCTGATATAGAGAAGGCATTCTTGCAAATTTCAATCCACCCTGATGATCGCCAATTTTTGAAGTTTCTATGGAAGAATGATGAACAGGAACTGGTTACTTTCAGACACACTCGTGTTGTTTTTGGTGTAACCTGCAGTCCATTTTTGTTGGCAGCAGTCCTCAACCATCATTTGAGTTTGTCCATATACAATGGATTGGCTGAGGATGGTGAAATGCTGAGCCAGCTGAGAAGGGGGTTCTATGTTGACAACCTTGCCTTGAGTGTCACTGATAGTGCAGAGGCGGAGAAATTGAAGAGTCTGGCTACCAAGTACTTGTCTCAGGGCGGATTCAATCTGAGAGGGTGGGAGTTCTCATATGATGACAGTCCCAGTGTACTGTCACCCCTTCTAGGGCTGAAGTGGAATCGAAATTCTGATACTCTTAGCCTCAACTTGGATTGGTGGGAGAATGGCACACTTTCAGAAACCTTCACAAAAAGAAGCGTTTTATCCATGACACAGAGGATTTTTGATCCTATAGGTTTTTGTGTTCCTGCAACTGTTGAGTTGAAATTGAAGTTGCAGACTCTGTGGGAGAAGAAGCTTGGTTGGGATGACCCATTGGGGGAGGAAGATTGCAGAATTTTTGAGTCATGGCAAAAGCAAGTGAAGTTGTTGAAAAACATTGCTGTCAGAAGGAACATGGGAACTCTCAAGAATCCCACATTGCATTTGTTCTGTGATGCAAGTGGTAAGGCCTATGCAGCCTGTGTGTTTCTCCGTAGTGAAATGGAAAATGGTCAAGTTATTGTATCTTTGGTACAGGCCAAATCTCGAGTGGCCCCATTGAAGGGTTTAACTATGCCTAGGTTGGAGTTGATGGGCGTTGTTATTGGAGCCCGATTACTGAAATCCATTCAGGATGCACTTGGTTGATTCCAGTACTGTGCTTGCCTGGATACAGCGTCAGGAGGAGTGGTCAGTTTTTGTCCGCAACCGTGTGAAGGAGGTGAGGGAATTGACACCTCATGTAACTTGGCGACACATACCTGGTCTATTAAATCCGGCTGATTTGCCATCTAGAGGATGCAGCATTGATCAGCTGGTCAAATCACGTTGGTGGGAGGGTCCCGCTTGGTTAAGCACTCAGGAAGATGGTTGGCCACTATCATCATGTGTCTTTGAGGAGGAAGCAGTCTACAGTGAAAGAATGAAAAGGGCATCTGTACTTGTTTTTGCAACTACAGATCACAGCTGGGTCTACCATTTCTTCTCAAAGTATGAGAAGATTGTGAGAATGGTGGGTTGGATCAATCGTTTTGCCTTCAATTGCCGGCATTGTAATGGACGCAAAAGGGGAATGCTCTCAGTGGAGGAGTTGAAGATAGCTGAAAATATGGTTTGCCGCCTTGTTCAAGAGGAAGTTTTTCCATCCCTTACTAATAAGAGTATCAGTGAACTTCGGCCATTCAAGGATGAGTTGGGGATAATTAGATTGCAGACACGGATTTCTGAACGTGATGATCTAGAAGGGTTCACTACTCCTATACTGTTACCAAGTGATCACCCAGTTGTACAGCGGTTGGTGTATGATTTTCACTGTAGAAACAGTCATGTCGGAGCAACAACTTTATGGAGCTTGTTGAGGGAGCGCTTTTGGATTTTGAGAGGCAGACAGCTAACCCGGAACATTGTCAGAAAATGTGTCGTCTGCAAGCGCTTTGGTGGAAAAAGTTTTGACATTGAATCTCCCCCACTACCACCATCACGTGTTTCTGATGCTGCGGTGTTTGAGGTGGCTGGTGTGGACTATGCTGGGCCATTGATTTTACGGGGTGGACAGAAGGTGTGGGTGGCTCTTTTCACTTGTGGAGTCTTTCGTGCCGTGCATTTGGAGCTGGTAACATCACTGAGCACAGATTCTTTTCTTATGGCCCTACGAAGGTTCATAGCTAGAAGAGGCCGACCTAAGGTGTTGTATAGTGACAATGGCACTTGTTTTCATGGAACAAACAACGCATTTGCCACACTTGATTGGGGAGCTATCACAACATATTCTGGTATTGAGCGCATTGAGTGGAGGTTTAACCCTCCTTCTGCTTCCTGGTGGGGTGGTTTTTATGAGAGGATGGTTCAGACAGTTAAGAGACTTCTTCGTCGTACATTGGGCAGAACGAGTCTTGATCTTGATGAGTTGTACACCACTCTTTGTGAATGTGAGAGTTTAGTTAATTCAAGGCCCATCACTCCATCATCAGAAAACTGTGTGGATCCTTTAGCCCTCACACCTGCAGCTTTTTTGCAAGACATCAAGTGTTCTGGAACTCCTGATTGTGATGCTGTTGAGGGTAATAGTTTGGATCGTCGTTTGCGCTATAGAATGGAGTTACGTCAACAGCTGAAAGAAAGATTCCGTACAGAGTATTTGGGAAGTCTGAAATGGACTCATCGAAGAGGGACTAGAGAACCTAGAGTTGGAGAAGTTGTGCTCATTGGTTCTGATGATTCAAAGAGATTAGAGTGGCCTATTGGTCTGATTCAGGAGGTTGTTCGTGGTCGTGATGGTAATATCAGAGTGCTTCATTTGAAAACGTCCAAAGGAATGTTGACTCGTCCATTACAACGGGTGTTCCCTCTGGAGGTGGAGATGGTTATGGAACCTCCGGATGATATTGAAGAAGAGGATTTGGAGATCCTAGATACTGTGGAGGACTCTGAAGATGTTCTTAATTCTCCTGCAGAGGATGCTGCCTCAATCAGACCTCAAATGACTCGGGCTGGTCGGGCTGTCAGGGCTCCTGAGCGGCTGGATCTGTGACTCGTAATGTTCAAGTCTGTTGAACATTAGGTGGGAGGATGTTGGATATCAGTCATGCGTAGCAGCGCACCTGGTGGCCAGACTGTTGGATACATGGAGCCTAAAGGATGAGAACATGGAATTTCTTCTTGTGCGTTTTTTGTATTTCGGCAGAAGGACTTTCGCGGTTTCGGTATAAAACATTGGATTTTCCCGGGCTATTTTTTATGATAAAAAAATGATATGGTTGTAGAATATTTGTGAGATTGTGTTTTTGAGTTTGTTATTTGAGTTTTAGTAATACTATAAATTCTGCCAGCGTAATAAAGTGTTAGATTGTGTTCAATTGTGAGTATTTTTTCTTGTCAACGGATTTCCCTCACGTCATCAGGATTTTGGTGATAATTCACAGTACTCTTTGAATAGTACTCGTACAGTCACAATTTCTCTTTTATTCTTCCTATCATTTTGAAGATAATCATTTGGGTGGGTAGGTGGGATTGCCTTGCAGCCACCTCCTCGTCGGTAATCCTGGATACTGGTCAGTAATCTTCCCTCTCCTCAAGAGAACTCTTTGGAGAACGATGTTTCCTGACTTGCTAAGAGCTGCATACCATTAATTATGAAGCAGTTTAGCTGTAAGGGTAGTTTGAGTTTAGTTCCTATAGTGAGTACCTAATAGGTAGGTATGCACCTAAATATTGCCCTGGTGCCCCACCAGTTTCTGAGCCCACGAGCCGCCCCTGGCCAAATGGTCCTAGGAGATCCGAGTGGAGCAACTGAAGGGGTCTCTCAGCTCTCTGCCGTACTGTGCTGAAAGGCAGTCGAGTTTGTTTAGCTTTTAAACAGATTTCGCATATAGCAGGCATGGAATCGATCTCTTTATCTGTTAAGTTCATACCGTGAACTAATTTTACTGTTTCTCTTATGGATGAAGCACCAGGATGTCCCAATTTCCTGTGCATCTCCAAAGCTGAAGGGTTTCTTGTTATCAGGGCCTTAGCATTTGCAGAAGGCAAGTCATTTGATGATTTTATTTGGTAAAGTCCATTTTCCATCCTTTCACCTTGAATTGTAATTTTATTTCCATTTTTAATTTGAACTCCATCTTTCGTGAAAGAGACGACTCCATTATTTTTGGTTATTTCAGCAACAGATATCAGATTGGTACACAATTCAGGAACGTAAAGAGCATCTTTTAGAATGAAGTCATCAGTTTCGACAATTCCTCTACCCGTTGAAGTCAAAATTTCGTTATTTTCAGCTGTTCCAACAACTGTAGAATTTTCCTTCAAATTCGAGAACAAAATTTGTTCTCGAATGCATGTCTTTTATCATGTGAAAAGAACACGCTGAGTCAACTACAAAAGCATCAGAGGAAGACTTATCATTTTTAGTGCATGTCAAATACGAGACTTTAGTTGTGACATTTTTGCGATTTTTAGGACGGAAAAAACATTGAGCATCTGTATGATTAGTCTTTTTACAGTACCGACAAGGAGTTTTATTTGATTCCTCATTATTGGGGCAATCTTTTTGATAATGCCGTCCTTTGCATGACCAACATTGAACAGTGCGCAATCTACCCTCAGATTTGTTGTTGTTAGGACGTGAACGATTTTCATTTTGGTTTATTATCTTGGATAATGAACCATTGGAATCGCCCAAAGAAAAAAAAATTTTAACCCCCCCTCAAAATTTGTTGGTTTACGTTTCAAGATACGTAGATTCAGAAAATCGAATAAAAAAAACTGCAAATTCTTGACACAACGGTTCATTATCTTCTTTGTACAGATCACCCTTCTGTCTAGATCACTAGGTCTAAATGTCTAGATCCTAAATGTTAGATTAATTATTATTATCAATTATCACTAATTATTAACAATTTTATCAAGTACCTACTGAAAATTATTATAATTTATTGTTAGGTATTAATAATTCGTATTTATTAATAATAATAATTATTATTAATTATGATTAATTAATACGATATAATTCTGGGGTTTTTAATACTACGTCGGTAATCATTTTTCTATAAAAGAAGTACCTACCAACAAACATTCGAAATTACCTTCATTTCCGTAGCACGAAACGCACCTCAGAACAACAAACTCGACATCACTTAAGCCATATGATGTTCCAAAGAGCTTGTTAGTATGAAAATGGACCTGTATTTCAACAGTTTGATCCACGGTCGTGTTGTGAGGCACAATCTTTGAGCCGTCATTGTGAACGAACGGCTGGTCGTACAAAGCTGCGGATGGTCTTAAAAAATTCTACGGAACAAACTCTATCTAAATATGTAATAAAAAACTCTGCAAATTCTTGACACAACGGTTCATTATCTTCTTTGTACAGATCACCCTTCTGTCTAGATCACTAGGTCTAAATGTCTAGATCCTAAATGTTAGATTAATTATTATTATCAATTATCACTAATTATTAACAATTTTATCAAGTACCTACCTAGTGAAAATTATTATAATTTATTGTTAGGTATTAATAATTTGTATTTATTATTAATAATAATAATTATTAATTATGATTAATTAATACGATATAATTCTGGGGTTTTTAATACTACGTCGGTAATAATTTTTCTATAAAAGAAGTACCTACCAACAAACATTCGAAATTACCTTCATTTCCGTAGCACGAAACGCACCTCAGAACAACAAACTCGACATCACTTAAGCCATATGATGTTCAAAAGAGCTTTTAGTATGAAAATGGACCTGTATTTCATCAATTTGATTCACGATCGGGTTGTGAGGCACAATCTTTGAGCCGTCATTGTGAACGAACGGCTGGTCGTACAAAGCTGCGGATGGTCTTAAAAAATTCTACGGAACAAACTCTATCTAAATATGAAATAAAATACATACCGTTCAATATGAATTTTTCGAGATATGAGATTTTCAAATTTTCAAAATTCGTTTTGAACCCCTTCCCCTTGACCTAGGGTTATGAAAAGTTTCGAGGACCATTGTGGGGTTGGTCTAAACCCATAAAAAAAATTTCGTAATTTTAACTCAACGCTAACTGGGCAAAGTGGCGCGGACGGCGTACGGCGGACGGACGGATTTTTTTTTATTCGATTTTCTGAATCTACGTATCTTGAAACGTAAACCAACAAATTTTGAGGGGGGGTTAAAAAAATTTTTTCTTTGGGCGATTCCAATGGTTCATTATCGAAGATAATAAACCAAAAACTACCGTTCTATATGAATTTTTCGAGTTTTGGAATTTTCAAAATTTCAAAATCCGTTTTGAACCCCTTCCCCTTGACCTAGGGTTATGAAAAGTTTCGTGGATCATTGTGGGGCTGGTCCAAACCCAGAAACCAAATTTCGTAATTTTAACTCAACGCTAACTGGGCAAAGTGCCTCGGACGGCGGACGGCGTACGGCGGACGGAAGGATTTTTGGTTTATTATCTTCGATAATGAACCATTGGAATCGCCCAAAGAAAAAAAAATTTTAACCCCCCCTCAAAATTTGTTGGTTTACGTTTCAAGATACGTAGATTCAGAAAATCGAATAAAAAAACTCTGCAAATTCTTGACACAACGGTTCATTATCTTCTTTGTACAGATCACCCTTCTGTCTAGATCACTAGGTCTAAATGTCTAGATCCTAAATGTTAGATTAATTATTATTATCAATTTTATCAAGTACCTAGTGAAAATTATTATAATTTATTGTTAGGTATTAATAATTCGTATTTATTATTAATAATAATTGTTATTAATTATGATTAATTAATACGATATAATTCTGGGGTTTTTAATACTACGTCGGTAATAATTTTTCTATAAAAGAAGTACCTACCAACAAACATTCGAAATTACCTTCATTTCAGTAGCACGAAACGCACCTCAGAACAACAAACTCGACATCACTTAAGCCATATGATGTTCCAAATAGCTTGTTAGTATGAAAATGGACTTGTATTTCAACAGTTTGAGTCACGATTGTGTTGTGAGGCACAATCTTTGAGCCGTCATTGTGAACGAACGGCTGGTCGTACAAAGCTGCGGATGGTCTTAAAAAATTCTACGGAACAAACTCTATCTAAATATGAAATAAAAAACATACCGTTCTATATGAATTTTTCGAGATATGAGATTTTCAAAATTTGTTTTGAACCCCTTCCCCTTGACCTAGGGTTCTGAAAAGTTTCGAGGACCATTGTGGGGTTGGTCGAAACCCATAAAAAAAATTTCGTAATTTTAACTCAACGCTAACTGGGCAAAGTGGCGCGGACGGCGTACGGCGGACGGCGTACGGCGTACGGCGTACGGCGGACGGACGGATTTTTTTTTATTCGATTTTCTGAATCTACGTATCTTGAAACGTAAACCAACAAATTTTGAGGGGGGGTTGAAAAAATTTTTTCTTTGGGCGATTCCAATGGTTCATTATCGAAGATAATAAACCAAAAAACTCTGCAAATTCTTGACACAACGGTTTATTATCTTCCTTGTGCAGATCACCCTTCTGTCTATACCAGACTGTGTTGCAAATCGGCACCATACCATATTCTCACCGTACGCATACCATACCATACGAATTTCTTTCCAATCATACCATACTGTACTATACCAAATCATACATACAATAATATACCATACCATACTCATACCATGTCATACAAACCGAGTGAATATTGAAATGTCATCCATTTCTGACCTATATTTAAAATTTCAAGTATCTAGCTCATCATCAAAATTTAATTTGTTTAAACAAATAGGTATTATTTAAACAATTTTACAGACAAGAAAACGAGTGAATATTGCATTGTGATCCAGTTCTGAACTATTTTTAAAATTTCAAGTCAACAGCTCATCATCAAAATTTAATTTGTATTATTACAAAAAGGTATTATTTAAACAATTTTACAGATGAGAAACCGAGTGAATATTGCAATGTGGTCTATCCCCGACTCACGGTTAAAATTTCTAGACTGTAGTTTACCGGGAAGATGTAAAAAGGTAGTTTTATTCTGGGCGTCTGGTGGTTGGGTCACATAACGGCCGTTTTCGACGCGAAAGTTTAGTGTTTTTCCTAAAACTTTGCGCGGTCACTGTGAACGAACGGCTGGTCGCACAAGAATCCAATTGGTCTTAAAAGATTCGTAATTTTGCAGGTCATTCGAAGGTGAACTAAAATTTACACGGTTCAGTTAAATATTTGGAGATAAGACATCGTCGAAATTTTAAATTTCGTTTTGAATCCCTTCCCCTTGACCTAGGGTTATGAAAAGTTTCGAGGATCATTGTGGGGCTGGTCCAAACCCAGAAACCAAATTTTGTAATTTTAGCTCAACGCTAACTGGGCAAAACGGCGTGGACGGCGGACGGCGTACGGGGGACGGCGTACGGCGTACGGCGTACGGCGTACGGCGGACGGACGGATTTTTTTTTATTCGATTTTCTGAATCTACGTATCTTGAAACGTAAACCAACAAATTTTGAGGGGGGGTTAAAAAAATTTTTCTTTGGGCGATTCCAATGGTTCATTATCGAAGATAATAAACCAAAATCCGTCCGTCTGCCGTACGCCGTACGCCGTCCGCCGTCCGCGCCACTTTGCCCAGTTAGCGTTGAGCTAAAATTACGAAATTTGGTTTCTGGGTTTGGACCAGCCCCACAATGGTCCTCGAAACTTTTCATAACCCTAGGTCAAGGGGAAGGGGTTCAAAACGAACTTTGAGATTTTGAAAATTCCATATCTCGAAAAATTCATATAGAACGGTATGTTTTTTATTTCATATTTAGATAGAGTTTGTTCCGTAGAATTTTTTAAGACCATCCGCAGCTTTGTACGACCAGCCGTTATTTCACAATGACGGCTCAAAGATTGTGCCTCACAACACGATCTTGACTCAAACTGTTGAAATACAGGTCCATTTTCATACTAACAAGCTCTTTGGAACATCATATGGCTTAAGTGATGTCGAGTTTGTTGTTCTGAGGTGCGTTTCGTGCTACGGAAATGAAGGTAATTTCGAATGTTTGTTGGTAGGTACTTCTATTATAGAAACTTTATTACCGAGGTAGTATTAAAAACCCCAGAATTATATCGTATTAATTAATTTTAATAATAATAATTATTATTATTAATAAATACGAATTATTAATACCTAACAATAAATTATAATAATTTTCACTAGGTACTTGATAAAATTGTTAATAATTAGTGATAATTGATAATAATAATTAATCTAACATTTCGGATCTAGAAATTTAGACCTAGTGATCTAGACAGAAGTGTGATCTGTACAAAGAAGATAATGAACCGTTGTGTCAAGAATTTGCAGAGTTTTTTTTATTCGATTTTCTGAATCTACGTATCTTGAAACGTAAACCAACAAATTTTGAGGGGGGTTAAAATTTTTTTTTCTTTGGGCGATTCCAATGGTTCATTATCGAAGATAATAAACCAAAAACTCTGCAAATTCTTGACACAACGGTTCATTATCTTCTTTGTACAGATCACCCTTCTGTCTAGATCACTAGGTCTAAATGTCTAGATCCTAAATGTTAGATTAATTATTATTATCAATTATTATCAATAATCATAATTAATACTAAGAGAAACAACTTTATTTAGGGAAAACAAAGTGACCGGCCCGCCCTGGGGTTGCCTTTCGACACCGGCTACTGACCCACGTGCGTGGTAGGGGTCAACAATTGATTTGGGGAGTGTTGTTGGTGTGATCTGTTGTCATCGGTGTCTTCGTGGCATATGTATTATGGAGAAAGGGAATGATTTTTGAAAGAAAACGAAGAAAGGCCGAGAGTTCTTATGGTGAGTACAGGAAGTATTGGATGATCCCAATTGTGTCTCTCAATACCGAGAGACACATTGACGTCAGTCTCTCTGTGGGAAGCC